>VDFB02198369.1:0-26068 GCA_007258455.2 Sequoia sempervirens | reverse complement strand
TTTCTAGTTCATTCTCATGCATACTTATGTGTTGCATGTATTTATTGGTTGTAGGGGTGGTAGATTTCTTCAACACTATCCACAATCCACATTGTAGGATTATATGTGTTAATTTATATAATCCAACAAAAGATTAATTGCACAATAAATTCACAGAAAGAAATTTGATTTATAACAATTAATACAACTAGATTAATTAACAACTAATAAAAATGGAAGAAAAAAACAACAAGAAGTCAATCACAAAAATAAAATAACACAGATATACCCAAGAAACCCTAGAATGGGGAAAAACCTACAAATGTTGGATCTTCTATTCAACCTAACATCAAACTTTTCTTTCGAAAATACAATACAAGTTTGCTACAACAATTTTACATATATAGAGCCCAACTTCTTTACTTAGCATGTAAGAAAATAAACTTTCCTTGCGTTATTTTTTTTTAAATCACATATAAAATCACTTTCGGTCTTATCTCAACCTCACAAACTAGAAAAATTCTATTAAAGAATAAAAATTTCACTGTTGTTGAAAATCCAACTCGAATTGCTTTAAAGCCTATCCAACTTGAGTTGATTTAAAGTGCTTTAAATCATATCCAACTCGAGCTGCTTTAAAAAAACTCCACATCCCACCTTTCAAGCTACAAAAATCAACACTCCCTCTTATCCCTGAAGAATTCAAAATTTATCTTCATCAAGGCCTTCATCATGATATCTGCTATATGTTCATTCATAGGAATATAATGGAGCTTCACTATCCCCTTCTCCACATAATATATAATGAAGTGGTACTTGATCTCAATGTGCTTTGAGTTCTCATGAAACACTGGATTCTCAGAGAGTTTAATACAACTTTGATTATCATAGTAAACGACTGTAGGATCCAGCTCCTAATCAAAGAGCCTAGCTAGATTTTTTTTAAGCCAATTAGCCTCACATGTAGCCATACTAGCTGCCATATGCTCAGCCTCTATAGAACTCAACGCAACTAAATTTTGTTTCTTGTTGTACCAAGAGACTACACCTTATTCCAAATGGAAATTGAACCCTAAAGTGCTCTTTTGATCAGCTACACTGCCTGCTCAATTTGTATCGGTAAACCCCTCGAGCTTCACTCCATCCTGCTGAATATACTTCATCCCATAATCAACTGTTCCTCGAAGATATCTCAAAACATGCTTCACAACTATCCACTGTACACATTTAGGTTCCACCATAAACTGACTGAGTGAGTTTACTACAAAACAAATGTCTAGCCTAGTGTTGACCAGATACATAAGAGAGCCTATCAACTGTTTGTATAAAGTCGGGTCCACTGCCTCTAATTTGGAAGCACCAATCTTCTTCCAATTGGTCACAAGTGGCATTGACATAGGCTTACAATTCTCCATCTTGAATCACTTCAAGATATCAATTACTTCCCTTGTCCAAGAAATATTTCTCCCTCTTTCTACCACAACTTCAATCCTAGAAAGTAGTGCATCAACCCCAAGTCCTTCATCTGAAACTCTCCTGCAAGATCCCGCTTGTAGTGTGCTATGAGCTCCTCTGACCTTGTGAGAAATAGGTCATTAACATATAACACCAATATGAATTTTTTTCCCTTCATCTGAACATAGTACAGGTTCGGATCCACCTCACTCTTGATGAAGTCGACGCTCTGCAAGTAATTGTCAATATGTGAATACCACACCCTGGGAGCCTGCTTGAGTCCATACCGTGCTCTTTTCAACTTGCATACATGAGAATGCCTCCTATGTGCTTCAAATCCTTTTGGATTCTCTATGTAAATCTCTTCCTCAATCACTCTATTGAGGAAGGTCGTCTTTACATCCATCTGGTGAATCCTCCAATCCATTTGTGTTGCTATAGAAATGATAGCTCTTATGGATGAGTACCTGGCTACTGGAGCAAAAGTTTCATCATAGTCGAATCCTTCCTTTTGAGAAAAGCCCTTAGCTACAAACTGGGCTTTGAAATTTTCCACACTACCATCTACAGCATGCTTAATCTTATACAACCATCTTGAGCCCACAATAGACTTATCTTCTGGTTGCGGTACTACCTCCCACACACTATTCTTCATGATGGAAGAATAATCTTCCACCATGGCATCTCTCCACACTTGGTGTTTGGATGCCTCCTGAAAGCTAGAAGGTTCTACTTCAATAAATTCACTCATAAGTGCCACATAATTAGAATAACATCTATGAGCCTTTCTTTGTCTGATTGAATCTTGAGGATCACCTACATATTCTTGAGCCTCTCTTAGTGTCTGCTCAGCTACCCTATTTCTCCTCTTCTCAATAATAGGAATCTGAGGCTAAGGAATAATTTGCTCCTCCTTCTGATCAACCTACTCAGTTTACTTGCTCTGCTCTCCAGCTTGCGTGATTGAAGTTTGAGGAATTTTGGCTTCCTCAACCATGGGTGATTGCTCCTCCTCATTCATCAAGTTGCTAGACTTCTCAAGAGCCCTCACTTCCTTGAAATTCCCATCTCTGTGAACCATTGTTTTCCTAAGAGCAAAAATTTAAACCCGACAAGCCTTAGAAGTTTCACTGTACCCAATAAGGATACCCTTCTCTGTAGTAGGTTCCAAGTTGGTTCTCTTCTCAATAGGAATGTGACAATACACAAGGCATCCAAAGATGAGAATGTGCCCCAAATCTAGTTTCTTACAATCTTAAAGTGTTATATATTCCTCCTAAATAGATGGTTAGATATATTGCAAGCGATATGAAGATGATTGTCTAACAGTAACCTTATAGTTTTACGTTATGTTATTTTACTTAATGAAGATGTATGTGCATGCGAATTATTGTATGAGATTGAACTTATAAGATGAATTTGAAATAAGATAATTGTTGTGTCGTATTACATTGGAAGAGTAATTAGCTATGTAAATGATTCATGAATAAAGTTACAAAGATTCGATTTACAATTAATGGTGTTTATTAATATGTCTAACTGTGCTTAATTATGTTGTGCAGGAAGGGATAACCATCAAGTGCAAATCAAAAGACTTCTTGTTGAGGATATAAATTTAACTCCATCCGAGACCTAAAAGCAAGTAGAGTAAATGTATTGGAGGGCTAAGGAATCAAATATGCAAATAGGAGGATGGATAAATATTGGAATCAAATCAGATACATCTTTGGGAAGTTCTAAGTGTAGCCCTATTTGACTTAGAAGGGTTTGAGGTTTTATTATTGATTGGTTGATTATGTTTGAGTAGAATCCAATTGGAGGTCATGTGATGTGAGTTTGGTTGGGGTTGGAACCCTTGGTCAAGATCAAAACTCGTATGGATTCTTTTGTGGGTTTTAAAAAGGGATTATTGAGTCAATTTCCTTGGTTTTTGAACAAGAATAGACCCCTAGGACCTATACCTATGGGTTTGGAACCTTTTTGACATGTGAACTTGTCCTTGGAGTGTGAAAAGACCCCTCAAAAGTCCACATTCATGAATGTGACGAATTCAAAAAGTGTTGGGGCTTGGGAAAAGTGACTTGTCACTCTCAACTTCCCACTCCCCAAAAGTTCTTGGAATTGGCACAAGACTCACACATGTGTGAGCACTTGTGGGAAAGAGTGTAGGTTTGGAGGATTCCTATATATCTCAAGAAGATGGAAGATTTGGGCATTGCCCACTTCTCCTTTTGGAGAACTTGTGAAGTGAAGAAAAGAAGGAGAGAGTCAAGGATGGAAGAATAGGAGTTCAAAGGAAAGCAGCTTGTAGAGAGATAAGTCTTTTTCCATTTCTTATTCTTAGTATTGGTAGAGATAGCTTGATCTATGCATTCAATCATAAGTAAGATTGTTTAAGGGATATATTAGAGTAATGTGTTGTATAATGAGCAAGCTTGTTATAGCACTAAGCTCTCACCATTGAATTACAATGGTGTATAATGTATTTCTTGCTCGAGGGTATGGCTAGAGCCCACAAGGCTCCATGACGCCATTATGGAAGGGTGGAGAGCAAGACCTTGTGCAACATTTGGTTTTCAATTATTTCATTTCTATGTAATGTTGTAAAGATGAATACTTAAATAAATAAATGATATTTTGATGTAAGCTCTATTACTTGGGATGTAGAAATATGTTTATGTAAAAGAAAAGAAAAAGAAAGAAAGAAGCAGTGATTTATGTTACTTTGAAAGTCATTACCAGATTATCTATGATGGAGTTTGATATTGTGTGGAAAAATAGTGAGGTTGCGTGTGGTAAAATGTGAAGAGGTTATAGGTAGAATGAAATGGGAAGATATGTTGCTTAAAAAAGGGCATTTAAGTCAAATAGAATCAGGTAATTTATTGTAAATCATATTATCAGCGAGGAAATTATAATATTTGGAACAATTGGTAACCAAATGAGAAGATGTGTTCTATTCCTGGCATGGGTGATAGATTAAAATGTTTTCATTCTCCAGGCTTTTTGTGGAAAAAAAGAAGAAGAAGAAGAAGAAGAAGGATAATATGTGGTAGTTATTTTATTTCGTGTGCACCCCTCAAGCAGAGTGAAAATAAAATAAAATAAGATAAAATAGCATTGTGTCTATAAGAACATAAAATTAATGAATAATCCTCTCTCATTTGGCAATTTTCATATGCAATCGACCCATATTTCCACCTTCCGTACATCTTATATTTAACGTGGGTAAAAAAAAAAAAAACAAAGAGTAGTTGTGTGTTTTGTTCCTTTCTCTGACTATGTATACAGACTATACTATGGCTCAGCTTACTACTGCAGTGATATCATAAGGATATTTAAAGTAGTTTTTGCATGTTTTTAAATCTCTTGTTGAGGATTTCATTATAAGTAGGCGATACAAGTTCTTCAGTGTAGACATTTATCTTGTGTCCACCCTATGCCACATTCAACCCAACATCGTGGCTATCATGGCTGTCATAGTATTCCTAAGCATCAGTTGTGCCCCATTACAAACTGTAATAACTGTAATGTAAGAAAACAATAACTCGAGTGAAATTAGGCTAAAAAAACTTTAATCGACCAATACCTCTAACTGGACCTCTTTCCACATGATGCTAATCTTTGTTTAGTCGTGTGACTGTTGCTAAACAAATTGTTGAAATAAAAATAAGTGGGTGACATATTAAGAATAAACTAAAATACTACACCGTAATAGAAATCTCAATATGATTAATGGGTAACTCCCACACGTCCATGGTTGTTGTGCAAGCTTCTGTAATGATTTATCAGGCCGCACCCATCTCTGCACAATTTATCTTGAAACATTGGCGGGAAATAGAGCACTGCTTCAAAGATTGTAAATTGTACGTAGATTGCCATTATCTTTGAATTGTATTGATCCATTTTATAAGGTCGTAGAGGTGTCTTATCAGCTTGAGTAGATGTAAATAACCGAATCGAGGACAACGCTAATTCTAATTCGGAACGCGATTAAATCTTATTAATATTAGTTTTTTTGGTGTTGAGATTAAGGCACTTCGCTAACTATAGAGATCTTGACAGCAGCTAGAAGAACGAGAAATTTAAATGCCACTTCCTTGTATTGGATACGTAATCTAAAATTTGATGTAGGATGTAACCTGTAGCTATTCTTGAGCTGTCCTATGCTAAGATTGAGATAGGGTAATCACAGTCTTCTCACGAGTTTTTGAATCAAAGATAAAGTTGTTGTCAGATGTTAGATGAGAATGATAGGTGAGAGGAAAGTACCTCTTCCATTGGCATACGATTTTGGTAACCTAGGATAAATGCCCTTGAAATATGACAGTGGTTTTCCTCCTGATATTTACCTCGAGATTCATGGAGTAACTATCACCCCCTCCATTGATTGACCAGGTCTCCATAGGTCTCCATCTGCTTAGGACGCAACAATAGTGAGTAGGAACGGTTGGCAAAAGATCCACGCTTGTATATTGATAATTTAAATTTTTTTCTAGGAGGGAAGTATACTCCTTCAAGAGGTTGAATGTTGGGCTATTCATGGCATCAAAAAGGAAAGGAGCCCTTCATGCACCCACAAACTCGATCTCACAATTACTGCATGCAATAGTTTCTTTTAGGAATTCATAACTAATATATAATTGTGACAAATAAATCTTTTACAAAACTATGATTTGAGGCTCAGACAAGAAAAATAGTGGCCTATGCAAACCATGGAACCCGAAAGTTAATTTTATGCTTCATCTATTGTCAAGTCACAAAATTTATTTTATAATACAAAGTAATAAAAATCTGCTAAAACGCCCGACCTCGACTAGGACATCACCGCAAGATCTACATGACAATTTCCCAATTATTAGGGAAACCTTGATAACGCTTGCCCATATGTCCAGGTGCTCAGAGCAGTGTGGAGGCAAATAGGAGAGAAAGCTTCGTCCCAACGTAATTTTTTTTACGCTAATGCTGGCACCAAAATTTAGGTATATACCATAGCAAGAATTAATATTGGTGGTAAGAATATTGAGATCTTAACCCATGGATAGCCATCTTGGGATTGTGTGATCGAGCAGTCTTACAAATAATTAATGAGATGTAACGTAAATGGAAAAAATGGTCCAGACATTTAGATTTGTATGTGTGGAAAAATAACATTATAATATGGTTGACTCTCTCCTTGAATTCGACTAAAGAAGGAAAAAGGAAATAGCACATGAAAAGATAAATATAGTCTTGTGAGGTTTGAACCAACAACCATAGTATTAATAACAACTTGATATAACATCTGCGATAGTAAATCAACTAAATGGATGCATATGTTGGCTTCTTAAAAAAAACATATAAATATAAAAAACAAGAAACATTCAAGTAGGTTTTACAAGAGAGAAAATAAGAGTTAAAGAGGAGGGCCACGTAGCTTAGAGGGAAAAAGTAAAAAGTAGTGAATTTAAAATAGGAGTTAGGAGATTAGATGGCTTTAATCATTTTGGTTGTTATGGTTTTCTTATTAGCTTTTAGAATAGAGGTTTAAGTTATTGATTGGTATATAAGTAATAATTAGGCATGTAATGATTCTTCAAAAGTAAGAACTATTATTATAAGTATAAATATAAATATACAATTTCATATATTTACATATTTAATATGTAAATAAATTTTATTTCTTTTTGGGTGTTAGGCTTAAGCATGAACTTCAAGAGTATCATTGACAATCTCTATATATAGTTAGGAAAATTAAATGTTATAATGGAAGAATATGGCCATCAATAATGGTAATAGTGATTGTATATTCAACATAACTGGTAAGATTAACACTCATATTAATGGCATTAAAATTAGGTTCAAAATAACACCATTATTAAGAAAAGTGGTACTACTACATGTTTTATAGAATTGGCAAACATAATTTCAATATCACTATAAAAAAAGGGCTATTAACTTTGAATGCTACCTTTAACTAGTTATAGCAATGGGTATGATTAATCTATTGATCATAATAAGATTAATGTGGCCAGTATTATAGTCGTAGAGGGAGTAATAATTTGAATACTAAACTAGTGGATAATCATATCATTTATGGGATTAATAATCTTGTGGGTGACACCAATGAAGGTGTTAACGTTATAAGTTCAATAAGTTTAGTATGAAGGTTATATGGATGACACTATTAAAGTAACACTATAATAACAATTCAAGTAACATTAGTGACAATAGTGGTCAATATGAGTATTAATCCTAAACATTTAATAAGGATAATGGTAATTCTAGTCTTGCCACATCCCCTTGGGAATAAATTTAAGTGATAGTGTTCTCAAGGCAACATAGTTACACCTTCATGAGTTATTGCTAATATGTGGAGTGATATTATCATATAGGTGGAATGGTCAAGCTCCATATGCATTGATGAATGTTAAGACGTCCTAATTATCCTATTAATGTAGTCATTTGAAATTAAGATATAATGTGTTCTCTTTTAACATAGTTTAAAAGTATAGTGTTTATGTTTAAAAAAAAAATAGTCTGTTTTTTCCCTAGTGTAAAAATGGGCATTACAAATGCCTCTTATGGAGTCAACTTTCCCAGCACTTTGTGAGGGCTCCTATTCTAAAAATACACAGTTGTATTGCAAGCTTCTACCCGTAAGAACCAAGGAAGATCCTGATCATGAAGCATGGCCTTGGCTACTCCAACTATAGCTCTGTTTTTCCATTCAACAACCCCATTCTACTGCAGGTTGTACAGAACTATCAACTCTTTCTTGATACCTTCCTGAGAACATAAATATATGAAGGAATTTGAGGTATACTCACCTCCATTATCAGACCTTAGTATCTTGATCTTCCTCCTTGTTTGGTTCTCCATGGGAGCCTTAAACTCTTTGAAACTACTAAAGACCTCATCTTTATTCTTCATGAAATATATCTATGTCTTCTTGGAGAAATCATCAATGAAGGAAACATAATAATCATATCCATTCAAGGATGTTGTTGACATGGGCCCACACACATCTAAGTTTACAAGATCCAAAATCCCTTTAAATCTAGTGTCACTACTTGGAAAATTGGTCTTGGCATATTTTCAAAGAGCACAGCCTTTGCACACCTCATCCTTTTCTGTCTTCATCTTAGGTAGCCCCGTCACTATTTCCTTAAGAATATTTAGTGCTCCATGGTGAAGGTGAGCCATCCTCTTATGCCACAAATATCCTAGCCCTTTACAACTACTAACCAATGCATGTGCTAGTTCAAACTGTAATTGAAACAAGCTGCCATCCCTGACTCCAATCACTTTTGCAACCTTGGAATCCTTGGGATGAATATAGACTTTTCCCCTCTTAAAGGTCATGATGTAACCCTTGTTTTCCAAAGTAGAAACTGAGATTAAATTCTTTGTCATACTAGGTACATACAACAAATCCTCCACAAACAAGGGTTTTCTAGACTCCCTCTGAAACTTGATGTGCCAATACTAGCTACATGGTACTTGGCATTATCTTTGAGCTCAATATAGAAATCTAGCTTCTTCTCCTCCAACTTGGTGAAAAATTCTCTGACTCCTGTCATGTGGCAAGAAGCCCCACTGTCAATATACCATACCCTATTGGAAATTGAACTTGAGATACATGCAATAAGTGAAAACTCATTCTCAAATTGTGATGCAAACTTGTCCACCTTTGCTGTAGCAACAACTTGCTTCTTCTGCTTATCCTTATTTTTCTTATTCGGACATTGACTGGAATAGTGACTCATCTAATGGCAGCAAAAACATTTATCTTGCTCAAATCTTTAGTCTTCCCACTCTTGGAAGAAGAACCTTCCATTTTCCCTTTATTAGACTTCTGCTTACCCTTGCTTGCAAGAGCAATATTTTATTCATCTTGACCCTTCTTCTTTTTATCTCCTCGATGAGCACTTTCACAGATCTCCTCATGAAAAAAATCATCCCAAAGTCTTTCCCAATCAGGTAGCCGATCTTTGCCGACAACACACTTGACAAACACTTCCTAGTGCTTCGAAAAAATATTCAAGGCTATATGCACCAACTCATCTTCATCAATCATCTCTCCAACAACAACCAAGTCATCCTTGACTTGTGTCAGCTTGGACAAGTAAGAGGTCACACTCTCTCCTTTGGACATCTTGGTGTTATGCAATTTTTCCTTCAACATCATCTTACGACTTTGATAGTCGCTCTGATAAAGTTTTGTGAGTGTATCCCACATCTCCTTGGTGGTGTATTTCCTCGATAAATGAGGAATTAAATGGTCTCTCACTCCATCCAGGATAATCCTTTGAGCCTTGGCCTCTTTGAATTCATGCAAATCTAAGGCAACATGATCATTTGTTGGCAGTGTCACTTCTTTACCAGCATAGATCCACAGCCTGTTCTTCTTGAGAACAAATGTAATCTGAACCTTTCACTACAATAATTTAGATGCACCCTCAAGCTTGTCCTCATATCAAAAACGGTTGCCATAGCCACACAAAAAAACTGGAGATGAAATTCTAATTTTTTTCTTGAAATTTGTGTCACAAATTTTGGCTTCATATTAAGAGTTTAGTGCTTTGATACCATGCTAATTTCTATAACCAAGCAACAGATTAATTGCACAATAAATTCACAGAAAGAAATATGATTATAAAAATTAACACAACTAGGTTAATTAACAAGTAATAACAGTGGAAGAAAAAAATAACATGAAGCCAATCGTAAAAAGACAATAACACAAATATACCTAGGAAACCCCAAAATGGGGAAAAACCTAAAAATGTTGGATCTTCTATTCAACCTAACAACAAATTTTTCTTTCAAAAATACAATACAAGTTTGCTACAACAATCTTACATATATAGAGCCCAACTACTTTACTTAAGCGTGCAAGAAAAAAAACTATTGTTACATTCTTCTGCTTTAAATCACATATAAAATCACTCTCGATCTTATCTCAACCTCACAAACTAGAAACATTCTATTAAAGAATAAAAATCCCACTGTTGTTGAATTTAATACAACTCAAATTGCTTTAAAGCATATCCAACTCGAGTTTCTTTAAAGCATATCCAACTCAAGTTGCTTTAAAGCATATCCAACTCGAGTTTCTTTAAAACAACTCCACATCTCACCTTTCGAGCTAGAAAAATCAACATAGTAAACTCCTTCCTTCTGAGAAAATCCCTTAGCCGCAAATTGGGCTTCCTCCAACCCATCTATGTTGTAGTTAGGTTTTTAATTTGCACCTTTGGAAACCCCTCCTGGAATCCTCCAACCCATTTGTGCTGCTATAGAAATGATAGCTCTTATGGATGAGTACCTAGCTACTGGAGTGAAAGTCTCACCATAGTCGGCTCCTTCCTTTTGACAAAACCCCTTAGCCACAAACTCGGCTTTGAAATTTTCCACACTACCATCTACAACATGCTTAATCTTATACAACCATATTGAGCCCACCACAAACTTATCTTTTGGTCGCGGTACTACCTCCCACACACTATTCTTCATGATGGAAGAATACTCTTCCACAATACCATCTCTCCACACTTGGTGCTTGGATGCCTCTTGAAAGATGGAAGGCTCTACTTCAATTAAATCACTCATAAGTTCCACATAATCAAAATAACATCTAGGAGCCTTTCTTTGTCTGATTGAATCTTGAGGATCACCTAAATATTCTTGAGCCTCTCTCAGTGTCTGTTCAGCTGCCCTATTTCTCCTCTTTTCAGTAATAGGAATCTGAGGCTGAGGAATAATTTATTCCTCCTTCTGATCAAGTTGTTTGGCCTGCTTGCTCTGCTCTCCAGCTTGCTAGACTGAAGTTTGAGGAATTTTTTCTACCTCAACCGTGGGTGATTTCTCCTCCTCATTCATCAAGTTGCTAGACTTCTGAAGAGCCCTCTCTTCCTTGAACTTCACATCTCTGTGAGACACTATTTTCCTGAGAGCAGGAATGTAAATCTGATAAGCCTTAGAAGTTTCACTGTATCCAACAAGGATACCCTTCTTTGTAGTAGGTTCCAACTTGGTTCTCTTCTCAACAGGCATGTGACAATGCACAAGGCATCCAAAGATGCAAATGTGCCCCAAATCTAGTTTCTTACTAGTGAACGCCTCTTCCTGAGTCAACTTGCCCAACACTTTGTGTGGGCTCCTATTCTGCAAATACATAGTTGTTTTGCAAGCTTCTTCCCATAAGAAAAAAGGAAGATCTTGATCATTGAGCATGGCCTTGGCTGCTCCAACTATAGCCCTATTTTTCCGTTCAACAACCCCACTCTACTGCAAGTTGTACGAAACTGTCAACTCTTTCTTGATACCTTCCTAAGAACAAAAATATACAAAGTTAGATTCAGACCTTTGAATCTACTAAAGACCTCATCTTTATTCATCATGAAATATATCCACGTCTTCTTGGAGAAATCATCAAGGAAGATAACATAATACTCATATCCATTCAAGGATGTTGTTGACATGGGCCCACACACATCTGAGTGTACAAGATCCAAAATCCCTTTAGATCTAGCATCACTACTTGGAAAATTGGTCTTGGTATATTTCCCAAGAGCACATCCTTTGCACACCTCATGCTTTTTTGTCTTCATCTCAGGTAGCCCTATCACTATTTCCTTAAGAATATTCAGTGCTCCATGGTGAAGGTGAGCCATCCTCCTGTGCCACAATTCTCCTAGCCCTTTACAACTACTAACCAATGCATGTGTTAGTTCAAACTGTAATCGAAACAAGCTGCAATGCCTGACTCCAATCACTTTTGCAACCTTGGAATCCTTGGGATGAATATAGAATTTTCCCCTCTCAAAGGTCACGATGCAACCCTTGTCTTCCAAAAAAAAACTAAGATTAAATTCTTTGTCATTTTAGGTACATACAACATATCCTCCACCAACAAGGGTTTTCCAGACTCCTTTTGAAACTTGATGGCACCAATACCAGTTGCATGGTACTTGGCATTATCTCTGAGCTCAATATAGAAATCCAACTTCTCATTCAACTTGGTGAAACATTCTCTGACTCCTGTCATGTGGCAAAAAGCTCCACTATCCATATACCATACCTTGTTGGCAATTGAACTTGAGAGACAAGCAATGAGTAAAAACTCATTTTCAAATCATGATGAAAACATGTCCACCTCTACTGTAGCAACAACTTGCTTCTTCTGCTTATCCTTATTTTTCTTATTCGGACATTGACTGACATAGTGACCCATCTGATGGCAGCAAAAACATTTTATCTTGCTTAGATCTTTCTTCTAGCCACTCTTGGAAGATGAACCTTCTATTTTCCCTTTATTATAATTTTGCTTACCCTTGCTTGCAAGAGAAATATTTTCTTCGTCTTGACCCTTCTTCTTTTGATCTCCTCAATGAGCACCCTCACGGATCTCCTCCTGAAAAAAATCATCCCAAATTCTTGCCCAATCAAGTAGCCGATCTCTGCCAACAACACACTTGACAAACACTTCCCAGTGCTTCGAAAAACCATTCAAGGCTATATGCACCAACTCATCTTCATCAATCATCTCTCCAACAACAACCAACTCATCCTTGACCTATGTCAACGTGGACAAGTAAGAGGTCACACTCTCTCCTTTGGACATCTTGGTGTTATGCAATTTGTCCTTCAACATCATCTTATGACTTTGATAGTTGCTTTGATAAAGTTTTGTGAGTGTATCCCACATCTCTTGGTAGTGTCTTTCTCCGATAAATGAGGAATTAAATGGTCTCTTACTCCATCTAGGATATTCCTCTAATCCTTAGCCTCTTTGACTTCATGCGAATCTAAGGCAACATGATCATTTTTTGGTGGTGTCACTTTTGTACTAGCATAGATCCAAAGCCTGTTCTCCTTGAGAACAGACGGAATCCGAACCTTCCACTACAAGAATTTAGATGCACCCTCAAGCGTGTCCTCGTAATGAGCACTGGTTTCCTTTGCCACACAAAAAAACTAGAGACAAAATTTTGATTTTTTTTCTTGAATTTTGCATCACAAATCTTGGCTTCGTATTCAAAGTTTAGTGCTTTGATACCATGTTAATTTCTATAACCCAACAATAGATTAATTGCACAATGAATTCATAGAAAGAAATCTGATTTATAACAATTAACACAACTGGGTTAATTAACAACTAATAACAGTCGAAGCAAAAAATAACAAGAAGCCAATCAAAAAAAGACAATAACACAGATATACCCAGGAAACCCCAAAATGGGGAAAAACCCAAATGTTGGATCTTCTATTCAGCCTAACATCAAACTTTTCTTTCGAAAATACAATACAAGTTTGCTACAACAATCTTACATATATAGAGCCTAGCTGCTTTACGTAGTGTGCAAGAAAATAAACTTTCCTTCCTTATGAAAAAACCCCTTAGCCACAAATCGGGCTTTGAACTTTTCCACACTACCATCTGCAAAATTCTTAATTTGATACAACTACCTTGAGCCCATCTGTGCCTTATCTTCTGGTCGTGGTACTACCTCCCACACACTATTATTCATGATGGATTTTCTGGGGATTGACAAATCTGACAACTTGACAAAGATATCCATTGCGAAGCTGACTGAATCCTAAAAATATTGAGCTCATTTGCAAACCCTAACTGTTGAGTTTGACCTTTCAAAATGTTGGGCACCTCTGGAACCTGGGGCGCCCAAATTTCCCAGACTTAGAAATAGATTGCCCAAAGTTCCCCTCCTATATTTCTCCAACCTATCTGTGTTGCTATACAAATGATAGCTCTTATGGATGAGTACCTGGCTACTGGATTAAGTGTAGAAGAAACTAGAAAATGAATAGGAAACTACCCATTAGAATCTTTGGTGATGGATTAAGTGTAGAAGAAAGTCATGCAACAAAAGGATTAAATCTTGCTACAAACTCCCTCATGGGATCGTTGTACTCCATCTTTGAATTTGCAAGTTGGGAAAATAACCGATGACTATCTTCAGTGGGCTTGAATCTTGCCAAGAATTTCTCGCTTATAGTTTCCCAGCTTGTAATAATTCTTGGCTCCAAGTGATTAAACCAATCAGTATCTTCCCCTCCTAATTTGAAGAATAGTTTATCCGTGCATAGCTATCCATTTCAAATTCACATTCCAGAGGTGCGAATTTAAACACCAACAAAAAAATTCAAGAAAGCTTATGCTTTATGACATGAGAACAAACATCTCGCACCCTATTCCGTGATCCAGTAGAAGCAATGGGTGATAACAATAATAATGTTAGCAGGAATCTGAGACATCTACTCCCATTACCTTGGGGTAATATCATTGGACCTTTGGATTTGAGGGAGCATCATGAGTTACCTAAAGGGTCAAGGAGGCACTTTCCCCAGTTTCACGGTGATGGGAGTCAACACCTTGATGACCATATTTTTTCCTTCTCAATGGCTTACACCATCTTGCACTATCAAATGAAGACATCGTAGTGTGTCTCTTTGTGGAGACTCTTGTTGGGAATGTTGTTGATTGGTTCAATCACCTAGAGCTGGGAATTATTACAAGTTGGGAAACTATGAGTGAGCAATTCTTCATGAGATTCAAGCCCACTGAAGATATTCATTGGTTTTTTTCCCAACTTGAAAATTCAAAGATGGAGTACAATGATCCCATGAGGGAGTTTGTAGCAAGATTTAATCTTCTTGTTGCATGACTTTCTTCTACACTTAATACATCACCATAGATTCTTGTGAGCTACTTCATAAATGAGCCTCCAACATGACTTCCTCATATTTGATTAGGATTTCTAGTAGCCAAGTACTCATCCATAAGAGCTATCATTTCTATAGCAGTATATATGGGTTGGAGGATTCTAGGAGGGGAACTTTGGGCAATCTGTTTCTAAGTCTAGGAACGTTGGGCGCCCCAGGTGCCTAGGGGCGCCCACCCTTTTGAGAGGTCAAACTCAACAGTTAGGGTTTGCAGATGAGCTCAATCTTTTCAGGATTCAGTCAACTTTGCAATGGATGTCTTCATCAAGTCATCAGACTTGTCAATCCTTGACAAATCTAGATCAAGCTGCTTTTTTCAAGATTTTTCTGAGAGATGGGTTTTGTTCATAATTTCATTACAAGAAGACCCAGATCATCCGTTTTGAAATGTTTGTGTATACTGAAAAAGCAACAAACCCTAATTTCTTCAAAATTTTCTCAAAAAAAGTTGGCACCTAGGTTTTGTTCAGAAGCACATTTGGAATGGGCCTAGTTGATCAAATGTGAAAAATATTGAAGGTTGATTGAAAAAGCAACAAACCCTAGAATCACAAAAAAAATTGGCATATGGGTTTTGTTTAGAAGAATATTTAGAAAGGACTCAGATGATCAAATCTTGAAAGTTCTAATGATTTTATGGACATGCAAGGAAAAAACAACTACTGCAACTTGAAAAATCTCTTCAAAAATCCTTTAGAATGATGAGTTGAGATGAACCAGATCATTGAAAATTGAAAACCTTGACCTTCTTCCTCAAAAATTTGATGTTCTAGATGAAAAAAGCATGAAAAAGAAATTTCTTATGTTACTTGTCTGAAAATTAATGAACTTTTGAAAAATTAGCAAGCTATGGCTGTCAAATCTTGAAAAGAAAAACTTTGTTTGCTACTCCTCTTCTCTCCCCTAGATGTCACCTACAAGAAATTGTGAAGAATGAATAATAAAGACACCTTAAATAAGTTTTGTTTTGAAAAAACTGCTTTCTTAGCTTTAAAACTTTTGAACCCTAGCCTTGAGCTTGTTCATTGAACTTGGACATTTTTTTTCTCCTTGAAACTTGAAAATTTCAAAAATTTGGCTAAGGCAAGGCTCTTTGGGCGCCCTTCTTGACTGGAGGCCCCTATCCTTCTCAAACTTAGTCATTTTTTGGAGTTTTCAATTTCTTCTTGATTTTTAGCCCCAATTTGATCTTGATTTTTGGCTTCTAGATTGATCCAACAGACGAGCTGAATTTTTCATCACAGAGCCTATGAGAATTTGAATTAGTTTTCCTGGAGTCAACTTTTGATAAAAAAATTGCTTTGATCTTCAAAATGATGGGCACCCATTTCCTCCAGGGGTACTCATCTTCCTCAATATTAGCCATTTTTGTGGTTATCAAATTCTTGCTTGTTTTCTAATCTTTTGAAGAATTCTCAATTTAGGGAGCTAAACTGATTAGATCGGCTCATTGGCTGCTCCATTGGATAGCTTGGTAGAATTTGACAAGATCTTGGAGACTGAAACTGCTAAAACTGCCATCTAAGGCCTCAAAATCTTGGGCGCCCTTCTCCTAGGGCGCCCATGTTCACCAAACTTAGAAATTTTTCATATATTTTCTTCTTTGCTTTTGACTTTTGATATTTAGTTCTTGTTTTTCCCTTTGTTTCACCTTCATCATCTGATGATTGCCAACTCAGATTGACGAGTTGATGATCTCGTTGGAAAGCCTGATCAACTCTGAGGAAGTCACGTTGGAGGCTTCATCTGCAAATTCATCAATTTAGGCCTCCAAAAGCTTGGGTGCCTATCTCCTTCAAGGGCACCCATTTGCTCTAGACTAAACCATTTCTCATCTTATTTTCATCTTGAAACTTGAATCTTCATCTTATATGTTCAAATTGATCTAGATTTTTTGAGGATTGAAAAGTCTGATGACCTAATGAAGACATCCATTGTGAAGTTGACTGAATCCTCAGCATTGAGCTTGATTCGCAGTCCCCACTATTGATAGCTGACCTCCGTGGCACGGGTGCCCTCGATGCCCACTAAGACCCAAAGTTCCCAGGATTGCCCCTTTTGAGAGGTCAAACTCAGTAGTTAGGGTTTCCAGAGGATTCACAACATTAGCAAGAGGGAGCTTCCCCTCCTAATTTGAAGAGCAATTTATTTGTGCATAGCTATCCATTTCAAATTCACATTCCAGAGGTTCAAATCAATCAAGAGAACTATAGACTTATAGTGTTTGCTATTAATGCACTTTTTCAATGGTTTACTATGTGGTTTCCTTTTTATTTTCTAGTTTATTCTCATGCATACTTATGTGTTGCGTGTATTTATTGGTTGTAGGGGGTGGTAGATTTCTTCAACATTGTCCACAATCCACATTGTAGGATTATATGGAATGTCAGGGCTGTGTAAAACTACACTTGACAAGGCTTTCTATAGTTTTAATATCGAGAATAGTGATGGAAAAGTATACCAACGATAATTTTCTTCTTGAGGCCAAAGAGTGTTGCTGGTACTGGACAAAATCCAAACTGAAGAAAACATAGATGTTAATATTGGAGGATGAAAATAACCCACTTGTCAAAGCAAAGATACTTAGATATGATGATTTTTCACAGTAATGCTATGATGCATTTGATAATCATTAACTTCCCAAATGTGCAAGGACAATGTGTTTCATCAAGTCTTGTCTATAATTTATCAACAAAGAAATCTCTCGTAAAGAGACATGAAATCCAAATATCTTAATAAGTAAAGAGAAAAATATGTTAATTTCTTATAACCCAACTACAAATTAATTGCACAATAAATTCATAGAATATAATTAAATATTTGATTTATAACAATTAATACACTCGGTTAAATGGGTATGTGCAGGATCATCATGGAAAAAATAGGCCCTTAAGTGGCGAAAAATTCAGGAAAATCAGAGTTAGGCAACTTGACGTAAAAATTTGAATAAGTTATCTATATTATTTCAAAAATATGTAAGAATAGAATCTGTAGTAAATTGAATGTAGTTTCTAAACTACTCGGTTTATTTTTTATTTTTAAATCTATTTGGTGAAAATTTGAAATTTCAATGCAGTAGTACTTAAATTTCAGGGAAAAAATAAGTAGGTGTCTGTCTGACCACCCTAGCCACAATAAAATGATAATATTTTTTTATAAGGTTTTAGATATAAGTAGATGAATCATGTCCTGATGTGATGCATATTTTTTTGTAATATTTTTCCAAGTAAATAATTAATTATGAATTTTTTATTACAACTTTTAAAAAATATAAAAAATTGTATGTTTGACCACCTTAACTTGGTCAAAACTTCATGAAAATCATTTTTTTTAAATCCTATAGTATGTGAAGCATAGAATGTGACGGATGTTTCAGATTAAAAAAATGCAATACTATTTGAAAGCTAGAGATGTTTTTCAATCAGCCTATCAATCAAGACTTTAGTCGTAATTCAAATAGAAAATGAATATAATATTTATTTATTAAATTCAAAGTAAAGCATAATTTATATTGGTGGAAATCTGAGAATCTCCTTTAAAAACCCTTTTCGTTTCATCAATTTTGGGTAAAATAAAAGTCATCAGCCACATACCCTACACATACCTGGATCATATTGCCACTTTTTGGCCCATCATGATCTTGCACATACCCAAATAACAATTAATAATAGTGGAAGCAAAAATAACAAGAAGCCAATCATAGATACACAATAACATAGAATTACCCAGGAAACCCCAGTGTGGGAAAATACCTGCAAATGTTGGATCTTCTATTCAAACTAACAACAAACTTTCTTTTTGAAAATACAATACAAGTTTGTTACAACAATCTTACATATATAGAGCCTAGCTACTTTACTTAGCGTGCAAGAAAATAAAATTTCCTTGCATTCTTTGGCTTCAAATCACACATAAAATCACTCTTGGTTTTATCCTAACCTCACAAACTCGAAAAAATTCTATTAAAGAATAAAAAAAATGTTGTTGATGAAAATCCAATTCGAGTTCCTTTAAAGCAACTCCACATCTCACCTTTCAAGCTATAAAATAAACACTCCCTCTTAGCGAGGAAGGTGTTTTGCACAACACCCAACTTGTCCCTAAGGAATTCAAATCTACTCTTCATCAAGGCCTTGGTTAGAATATCTGTGATTTGTTTGTCCATAGGAATTTAATGGAGCTTCATTATCCCCATCTCCACACAATCTCTAATGAAGTGGTACTTGATCTCAATGTGCTTTAACTTGCCATAAAACACTGTATTCTTAGAGAGTTTGATACAACTCTAATTATCACAGTAAATGACTATAGGATCCAGCTCCTGATCAAAGAGCCTAGTTAGAATTTTTCGAAGCCAGATAGCCTCACATGTAGCCATACTAGTTTCCATATATTCAGCCTCTACAGAAATCAACACAACTAAATTTTGTTTCCTGTTGTACCAAGAGACTGCTCTTGATCCTATACTGAAATTGTGCCCTAAAGTGCTCTTTTGATCAGCTATACTACCTTCCCAGTCTGCATCGGTAAAACCCTCAAGCTTCACTCCATCCTGCTAAACATGCTTCAGTCCATAATCAATTATGCCTCAGAGATATCTCAAAACATGCTTCACAGCTATCTAATGCACACATTTAGGTTCCACCATAAACTGACTGAGTGAGTTCACTACAAAAAAATGTCTAGCCTAGTGTTGACCAGATACATAAGAGAGCCTATTAACTATCTGTATAAAGTCGGGTCCACTGCCTCTGATATGGAAGCATCAAGCTTCTTCCAATTGGTCACAAGTGGCATTGACATGGGCTTATATTTTTGCATCCTGAATCATTTCAAGATATCAATTAAGTACTTCCCTTGTTCAAGATCTCTCTCTCTTTCTGCCACAACTCCAATCTTAGAAAGTAGTGCTTCAACACCAAGTCCTTCATCTCAAACTCTCCTGCAAGATCCCACTTGTAGTATGCTATGAGCTCCTTTGACCCTGTGATAAATAGGTCATTAACATATAACACCAATATGAGAGGTTCACCCTTCACCTGAACATACTATAGGTTCGAATCTACCTCACTCTTGAAGAAGCCCACGCTTTGCAAGTAACTGTCAATATGTGAATACCACACCTTGGGAACTTGATTGAGTCCATACAATGCTCTTCTCAACCTGCATACATGAGAATCCCTCCCACATGTGCTTCAAATCCTTCTAGTTGCTCTATGTAAATCTCTTCCTCAATCACTCTATTGAGGAAGGTTGTCTTTACATTTATTTGGTGAATCCTCCAACCCATCTATGATGCTATAGAAACGATAGCTCTTATGGACGAGTACCTGGCTACTGGAGCAAAAGTCTCATCATAGTTGACTCCTTCCTTTTGAGAAAACCCTTTAGCCACAAACTAGGCTTTGAACTTTTCCACACTACCATTTGCAACATGCTTACTCTTATACATCCATTTCGAACCCACCACAAACTTATCTTCTAGTCATGGTGCTTTCTCCCAAACACTATTCTTCATGATGGAAGAATACTCTTCTACCATGGAATCTCTCCACACTTGGTACTTGGATGCCTCCTGAAAGTTGGGAGGCTCTACTTCAATTAATTCAATCATAAGTGCCACATACATAGAATAACATCTGGGAGCCTTTCTTTGTCTAACTAAATCTTGAGGATCAACTACATATTCTTGAGCCTTTCTCAATGTCTTCTTAGCTGCCATGTTTATCCTCTTCTCGGTAATAGGAATATAAAGTTGAGGAAGTATATGTTCCTCCTTCCGATCAACCTACTTGGCCTACTTGTTCTTCTCTCCAGATTGCGTGACCAAAGCTTGAGGAATTTTTGCTACATCAACTATGGGTGATTGCACCTCCTCATTCATTAAGTTTCTAGACTTTTGAAGAACCCTCTCTTCCTCGAACTTCACATCTCTATGAACAACTATTTTCCTAAGAGTAGGAATATAAACTTGATAAGCCTTAGAAGTCTCACTATACCCAACACGGATACCCTTCTCTACAGTAGGGTGCAATTTGGTTCTCTTCTCAATAGGAATGTGACAATATACACATCAAAAGATGTGAATGTGCCCCAAATTTGGTTTCTTACCAGTGAACACGTCTTTTGGAGTCAACTTGCCCAACACTCTGTGAGGGATCCTATTCTACAAATACACAATTGTATTGAAAGCTTTTTCCCATAAGAACCAAGCCAAATCTTGATCATGAAGCATGGCCCTGGCTACTCCAACTATAGCCCTGTTGTTCTATTCAACAACCCCATTCTACAGTTGAGGGTTGTACAAAACTATCAACTCTTTCTTAATACCTTCCTGAGAAAAATAATCTTTTAAGGAACTTGAGGCATACTTGCCTCCATTATGAGACCTTAGTATGTTGATCTTCCTCCCTATTTGGTTCTCCATGAAAGCCTTAAACTCTTTGAACCTACTAAACACCTCATCTTTATTCTTTATGAAGTATATTCACGTCTTCCTAGAGAAATCATCAATGAAGGTAACATAATACTCATATTCATTCAAGGATACTATTGACATGGGCCCACACACATTTGAGTGTACAAAATCCAAAATACCTTTAGATCTAGTGTCGCTGCTTAGAAAATTGGTCTTGGCATATTTCCCAATAGCACAACCTTTACACATCTCTCATGCTTTTCTATCTTCATCTTAGGCAGCCCCATCACTATTTTCTTGAGAATATTAAGTTCTCCATAGCTAAGGTGTTCCATCCTCCTATGCCACAATTCTCCTAGCCCTTTACAACTACTAACCAACACATATGCTAGCTCAAACTGTAACCGAAACAAACTATCATGCCTGACTCTAATCAATTTTTCAACCTTGGAATCCTAGGTACGAATATAGGCTCTTCCCCTCTCAAAAATCACGATGTAACCCTTGTCTTCCAAAGTAGAAACTGATATTAAATTCTTTGTCATGCTAGTGACATAAAACACATCCTCCACCAACAAGGGTTTGCCAAACTCCATCTGAAACTTGACGGTGCCAATACTAGTTGCATGGTACTTGGCATTATATTCGAGCTCAATATAGAAATCCAACTTCTTCTCCTCCAACTTGGTGAAACATTCTCTGACTCCTATCATGTGGAAAGAAGCCCCATTGTCAATATACCATACCCTATTGGAAATTGAACTTGAGAGATAGGCAATGAGTGAAAACTCATTCTCAATTGTGATGCAAACTCATCCATCTCTACTATAGCAACAACTTGCTTCTTCTACTTGGCCTTATTTTTCTTATTCGGACATTGAATAGTAGAGTGACCCATCTAATGGCAAAAAAAACATTTTATCTTGCTCAGATCTTTCTTCTTCCCACTCTTGGAAGAAGAACCTTCCATTTTCCCTTTATTAGACTTCTGTTTACTCTTGTTTGCAAGAGAAATATTCTCTTCATCTTGACCTTTCTTCGTCTAATCTCCTTGATGAGCATCTTCATTGATCTCCTCCTAAAAAAAATCATCCCAAAGACTCGCCCAATCAGGTAGCCGATCTTTGTCATCAACACACTTGACAAACACTTCCCAGTGCTTCAAAAAACCATTCAAGGCTACACACACCAACTCATCTTCATCAATTATCTCTCCAATAGCATCCAACTCATCCTCGACCTATGTCAGCTTCGACAAGTAAGAGGTCACACTCTCGCCTTTGGACATCTTGGTGTTATGCAATTTGTTTTTGAGCATCATCTTACTACTTTGATAGTCGCTCTGATAAAGTCTTGTGAGTGTATCCCACATCTCCTTGGTGGTGTCTTTCCCCAATAAATGAGGAATTAAATGATCTCTTACTCTATCCAGGATAATCCTTTGAGCCTTGGCCTCTTTGACTTCATGCGAATCTAAGTCAACATGATCATTTGTTGGTGGTGTCACTTTTGTACTAGCATAGATCCACAGCCTGTTCTCCTTGAGAACATATGTAATTTGAACCTTCCACTATAAGAAGTTAAATGCACCCTCAAGCCTATCCTCGTATCGAACACTGGTTGCCATAGCCACAAAAACAAAAAAAACTAGAGACAAAATGCTAATTTTTTTTCTTGAAATTCATGTCACAAATGTTGGCTTCGTATTCAGAGTTTAGTGCTCTCATACCATGTTAATTTCTTATAACCCAACTATAGATTAATTACACAATAAATTCATAGAAATAATTAAATATCTGATTTATAACAATTAATTCACTGAGTTAAATAATAGCTAATAACAACGGAAGCACAAATAACAAGAAGCCAATCACAGATACACAAGAACACATAATTACCCAAGAAACCCAGTGTGGGGAAAAACCTACAAATATTGGATCTTCTATTTAGCCTAACAACAAACTTTCTTTTTGAAAATACAATGCAAGTTTGCTACAACAATCTTACATATATAGAGCCCAACTTCTTTACTTAGTGTGTAAGAAAAGAAACTTTCCTTGCATTCTTTAACTTTAAATCATACATAAAATCACTCTTGATTTTATCCTAACCTCACAAACTCGAAAACATTCTATTAAAAAACAAAAAATTGATTTTGCTGAAAATCCAACTCAAACTGCTTTAAAGCAACTCCAAATCCCACCTTTCGGACTAGAAAATGAACAAAATATGCATTAGCATGTGGAAGTAGAAGGCGAGGTGTAGATTATGTCGATGCCAAGGGATATGCGTTAGATTTGTCACTATATTATGTTTCCTATGACAAGTAAAAATTTGGGTAGATGTTTCTTTTCGTTTAAGAAATTAACACCTTTACAATATCTTTTACCATTTTTAACATGAATAAAGTTGCAAGAGAATAAAAAGTGTTAGCAGTTTTTGAAGATTGTGGCAGTTTGTAAAGAAACCAAATCACAATCAGATTTCACCTTTTAAGCTTTTGCAGGTGTAATATTAAAACAGTTGTGATCATGGGGGTTTACAAAAGATTACTCATTCTAAATGTCAAAATTTCTTTATTTTGTTTAAATGTTTATGCTTTTTCCTTGAGAAACCACAAATTATCTCAGGTACTATCGAATTTATAATTTAAACAAATTTTTAATCATTCAATTGATTCAAGGGAGTCCGGTTTCACATGGGAGGGAAATCAAAAGGTAAAAATGATTGATCAAATTTTAGGTAACTGAACTAAATCTTCCTTGAAATTAATTTATGGGTGGAACAATTGAAAGGGTAAAAATTTAATCATTAAGTAAAATATAAATATTTTGTTGAAATCTTAAATTGGTTAAAATTTGATTTATCTAAATGAATTACTCGATTTTATATTATTGAGTAAAACCATTATAATATTTCATTCAATATATTTATTTTTTCAGAAAATAAATGCAACCACTATAATATTTTTAATTGAATATATCTAAATATAATTAGGTAATTAATTGGATTGGTAAGGCTCTAATACCAAATCAAACATAATGTTTTTCCAATTTAAATACAATAATGAAATTGATTTCACAGATTTATTTTCCAAAATTAAGTGCAATATATTTGATTTATTCCTCAAATTTAAATGCAAGAAATTGATTGTATTAATGAAATTGATTTCATAGATTTATTTTCCAAAATTAAGTGTAACATATTTGATTTATTCCTCAGACTTAAATGCAAGAAATTGATTGTATTTATATTAATTGAATTGAAAATAAAATGAAAAAAATCATATTGAGCAATAGACAAGATATCAGATTTTTATTGCTAGAATGAACACAATATAATACTTATCTTATTTGAAATGTGTAGATAGCTCCAATGGAATGGGCCCCTGGTTCACTGTGAGCAATCTAGGAGGAAAAGTGTACTTTTCCACTCTTCATGATGTGTTGGTTCCTTTGGAACAATGCTCAACACTCGTGACAAACCATTCTTGGGCCAGGACCGTCCTGAGTGCATGCACTTGTACCCTAGGTTGGACACACACTATAGATGTGCCCCTTTTACTCATAGCCTGCTAATCTGGAATCCTATTCTTGCAATGTGCAAGCTTTATTGTTTTCCTCTTCTTTTTTGTGTCCCTCAAATAATTTAGTTTTCATTTTCATTTTCTTTTTTTTTCACGAAGAAAAAGTCTCATAACAAAATAAATTTTTAAATAGCCTACCAATTGACCTCATATACTACACAAATGTATGTAAACAATGAACCAGAAAATTATTTAATTGACCATCCAAACTTATAACAGATTACTAAAAAAAAATGATAAAATCACAAGTTGGAAGAGAAAGTTTCTTTTCTTTGTGATTTATGACTAAATGGATTTGGAAACCATTCTTGATTTGTGTTTTCTCTCATGCCTATATATTTAGTGTTTGAGTTGAAAAAAGAAGAAGTTAAGTTGTAGATTGTTGAAGCCATGAAGTGTTGCAGAGGGAGAAGTTGTATTGATGTAACTCATTTGAAAGATTAATACAAGTCTTCGATCTCTTTGGATGTAGAGTTTTTTCCCACAAGGGTTTCTCGAGTAAATCTTGAATTATGATTTACATCTTTTGTAATCTAGTTTCAGCTGTGATTTATTACTCTGTTAATTTGGATGTATGAATTTATTACTCTATTAATTTGGATGTATGAATTTATCTATATATTTTCAGTGTAATAATTTATCCTGTTTTTCAACACCCACGGAACAAAAAAATACAAAATACCACGACAATTTAGGGTTAGGTGTTTCCTAATCAGAGATACAAATTTTAGGTGTTCCAAACAAAAATAACAATTTGTTGTGTGGGGTAATTTTCTTCACCAGAACTTGAGTTCATCGGACTTATTAGGAATCATCATAGATTTCACCGTGGTGAAGAAGAAAAAGTTAAAACCAGAGGTTGAAATAGCAGCTGGCATGGCCACATCAATACACTCTTACAG
>VDFB02198368.1:0-14260 GCA_007258455.2 Sequoia sempervirens | reverse complement strand
ACAACGGAAGGGAAGTGTTTCATAATCCAGCTGTTGCACCCATGAATAATCTCCTGCACTCACTTCTAACGAGTCTGGCAATGGCTTACTTAAATCAATTTCTACACAAAATCGGGCAAAAGTCATTACCTTTTTGAATTGTGTTTGCTGAGAAGAACCCACAGGTTTCCCCAGCTTCGAGGCTAATAGGCACAACACATCCTCTCGCCAGCATTCCACAGGGAGCCTTGGAAGACGGACCCAAACCGGAACTCGATTCGGAAGTTCCTCTGCCGGGTTGAAGCCAGCATGCCATGGCTTAATAAATAAGCCCACCTGGTTATAAAAATACGGGCCCCCTTCAAAAATCCTATTTCGATCAGCCAAACAATCAAAAGTAACCATGAATTAGTTATTTGCCAGGAGGCGGATCTCCATCTCTCCCTCAGGCATCCATGTCTTTTGAGCCCACATCTCCAAGAATTGCAAAGAAATTTTCAAACCTAAGAATTTGCAATAAAGAGAATGACGTGCATAATAATCAATGTCTTCAGCCAACATCTCCATTGGAATGACTACGCTCGGCCTCTCTTTACACCGTTCGAGGCACCCATTAATCTTCGGAATTCTAGGCCCCCCTACTGAGCCCATCTCGACTTTCTCAGGTTCCACCGAGAAAAGATTATTATCAAAAATCTTCGAACCCTGTGGAGAGGGTTTCGATCCAAAAGCAGAACGAAAGTCCATATTGGGACAAACCCTAGAAGATTCTCCAGTATCCATCAAAGAGCACACAACGCAAGATGAGCAAGCAAGGCCCAAATAAAACCAAGAGCCCTTCGAAGAAGGCACACTCCACTGGACACCAAGGTCGCAACCCCCCAACCCCAGAATACACACCTGCTGCAAAAGAAAAGAGCCTCCCCCCAAATAGCGTAAAAAAACCCACCCCCAAGAAGCTTCAGAGAAGAAGAGAACAACCACTCTACCATGGCATTACGTAAACTGACTAAAGATTTCATATATGCAAGGCCAGAAGCCGCTGGAGCAGGCCTTGGCAGCTACAGAGCTTAATTAACTCTATACACCTTGCAATTTATTGTAAATGATAATAACCTTTTTATTCTGACTGCTCCTGAAGGCTTTGATAAATGATATAGAGAATTAGGGAAAAAAAACATACTCTCTGTGAAATGTCCTAATGCTGGAAATTCCACACCAAACTTCATCGACTGGAAGGTACCAATGTTACCACTATTTCATAATCTCATCCTCTTTTAAAATTTTAGATGGCATAATGATAAGATTTTTAATTTTTTGCAACTGAGGACCAAGAAAACAGATCAAATTCTACTCGCAGTCAACAGTGCAAGTGGCTCCCCAGCTTATTTGTGAACGTGAAGATCCAGGCAGTAAGTATATTTGTAAGTAATAGTTTCTTGCAGTGCACACCTAATCTTCTAGTCCAAACCAAGATCCTTCTGCCCTGGGTAACTAGCTATCAATTGGTCAGTGTACCAGTAATACTATATGCACAGTCAATTCCTGTGATCCTCTGTAGCAACATGTTTTCTCATGCATGTTACAATAATAATTTCAACCGAAACGTGTCTTTGAGAGACGGTTAATCTGTCTATCCAGTTCTTCAGAGGCCAAGGGGCACTAGATTGATTATATCTTTTAATTGGCTTTCAAAGACTAAATGTATCCACTCATTCCCCAAGGAATTTGGCGCATGAACATTTAGAAGCAACCTAAGGAATTTTTTCTCCACAACTTTACCTTAATTCATTTGAGATGACCATCAGAAACATTTAATATTAAGATAAATGCTTGAGCAATGTTAGGTTAGGGATTCAAAACCTAGGAGGATATAGCGCAAAATACACTCAGGCCCTTTCCTCACTAAACAAACCATGACTAGCGAGATTATGGCATTTAAGGATATAAATTATTTGATTGTGGCACAGGTACCTTTGAAGTTGTATGTTGATGAAGACAATATAATGAGACTCCCAGATATAGGGTAATATTTAAAATGCTAAAAAGGAACAAAGGCTAAAATTTCAGACCAAAATCCGACCACAAGCCTTCAACAAATATTAATTAGAGAGCCAATTCTTTAAAAAAAATATTTTGTCAGATGTTTTAGAAATACTACCATGTCCTCTTGACGAGGTTTTTTTTTTCAGGAAAATGGAGTAGCTTCCCAGCTCAAAACTCTTTTACAATCATTGAGTAATTTCATAAAGAATTGTCCACTCAGATCTCTTATGTATGCTGATAAATATTCATACTGTTATTTGCTGATATGACATCAGAAATACATAGAATACTGTAAACCAATTTCTGACCTCAAAGTGATGCCATAATGTTGCTGCTGTAGGTGGGCATAGAAAATCAGAACTAAATCATAAATATTTCTCAATTCCTACCAGATCTGCTGTAGCTGATTATTCCATTATATTTACTTCTCATACAGTTGTTATCATACTCAGAATGAATATAAATCTGTAGGGTATTGATCTCCTTTGACTGCCGTAGATGTTATGACAGGAAATACCTGGTTGACAACAGCTTTGGCCATTCTATTGAATTCCTTCTTCAAAATGGACCTATTGACATAACTTGCAGGCTTCTGTTGACACTTTGTCTTTGTTGGTGCAAGAGCAACAGCCAAATCTTCACCTCCAGGTGTAATTGAAACTATTTTCTTGTTTGATAAACCTGCCAAGAAGATGAAAAGGACAATATTTGAAAATCAGAGATGATAAAAAAGATTATCCATTCTGCATCTCGAGAATTCTCACAAATTAAATAGATATCTAGCCCACTTATCTTAACAAGCAAAAAGATCCATACTGACAAGATCAGACAGCCAGCATTACAGATACATAACCCCGATCAAATAGAGGCCTTTAACTTCTATCAGATCTCAGTAACTGACCAAAAGGAAAGAAAGAATCTGTGTAGACAAAAACGTATTTGATCGTAGCTTCATATGAAATCAATTGCAAGAAATGGGTTTCCTAGTCATTAGCTGGCGATTGTACAAAAAGCAACATATCTATAGAACACATTTTAGATCTACAGACCAATCTCCTTTCTTGACATTCAACATCCATATTTTAACAACTAATGAGATCCATAATCATAACAGCATACTAATGAAAATAGAATGTCTTAAAGGAATGTCAAAATACAAAATGTAAACCTGAGATGCATTGCACTTGTGTTGACCGATAAATGCAGTAAAAGGGAAACTAAGGTCTGTATATACAAACTAATAATCAAGAAATGGTGGTGTGGTTGTAATGGAGGTTTCGTGAACAAGCAACCAAATTCAAACTTATATAAAAATTAAATCAAAACCTTTAAGGTATGGGAGGATTGTGGCTTATGTTTAAGCATGTAAATGATAGAGTTTCAATATATTAAATTTGTGATTGTAAATTGAAAATTCCTTTTGAGTGTTAAATTACAAGTGTAACTCGGCTCAGTTCATGATAAAAAAGTTTAGCAAGTCCCAATAAAAATATGTTAAGCAAGTATGCTAAACTTGGATAAGGGCATAAAGGGGTTTTCAATGCAAAGCATGCGTAGCTTTGACATCTTAACCAAAATGGTTAAACTTGCCAATTCAAAAAAAAAAGTAGATACATTAAAGCTTTGCCTAACTTTAGATCTTGAAATGTGGCTCAAGCCTATAGAGATCACATTAAGCTCAGCTCACAACCTCTGACACGACTTGATTAAAATAAAAAACATAACCCTCATAAAAATACAAGGGCCAATGTGATGCCCCATTATCATAGCATACAATCCATTTATATTAAATCAAAATGACCCAAAACAAACCCTAACAAAAGAAAAAACATACTTACTTCTCATTATCTAGGGTAACCTGCAGATAATAAATGAGACAAGTATTTTCCAGGTTGAAACATAATTACTTCAAGGTTCATGCCGAATAGATCTCTCATTACACAAATTCCACGGAAAGGAAGGAAGATAAGAAAAGTTTTAAACATAAATACCTGAGAACTTGTATGAGTTCAAATTGTAGAGATTATTATGATCGTTGCTGAAATGAACCTTGGTAAAGTTGTTGTCATTCTGCTTGACAAGGAAGCAATTTTTTCTCTTCGTTCATTCAACAACAAAAAAGTTGTTCGAGCTTTTTAACGGACCCATTTTAGCTAACCCAAAATCTCACAGGCCTGCAAACCCAGATTAAACTAAGAAATTAGAGCCTTACTGACTGTGAAAAGCAATGACAGAAAAAACTGCAAACCTAAGCAAGTCTACCCACAAATCCTGAAGCAAGTCACTTACCTTAAGATTCTACACACATATTTCCATGTTGTCAACCATGCTTATAAAGAAAATGGGCAGAATTTTCAAAGAAAATATTATGAAACCCTACCTGGGCGCAGAATTTGCATTTAATCTCTTGCAGTTAATGCATTAAATATGCATTCACTGTACCAGCCGCTTTTTAGGCAAAGGCTATCCAGCCCCTAAAACGGCATGGGGCATCGGATGCCACATGCACCTGCATAACCATCCGTGCGCGCGCCAGGCAACTGACAATTCTGTGCAGTGGTCGTATTTGTCAGTTTTTTTAATTTTTACCGTGCCCAATATATGGGAATTATATATAATTAAAGCAATGGCACCTTGGGGGTGCAATAGGTACGCCGAAGAGTTGTGGAAGGTCAATTAGGGAGAGTTTTTGGTCTAATTTTTTGCAAATTATATCCTTCTATTTAGAATGTGGACAAGAAACTTTAGAATATCAGCATCATGACTGGTTTATAAATCTATAAGATGAGTTTTCTGTATTCAACTGCATGTTTCTTTCTTTTGTTATAAAAATTCAAAAATTCACATTTGAAGTTTGAGTCTAAAACTGCCATAAATAAGGTAAGGATGGGAAGCACATTCTCTCAAATAAGATACACTACTTCAAGAAATTCAGATCTACATTTGACAAGGCACTATAGCAAATGGGATCCTAAATAATAGCAACTCAAATGATATGATGGTCCTTTCTATTCTTGACAGATCTAATTTGAATATATAATTATTCATTATACATTCAATCCATCACCTTGGTCGAATTGTCAAAATTTGATTATTATTATCATCCAGTATCAAATGTAATCCACATAGGTCACATTCAAATCATTATACTCGGTATATAACATTAAAATTACAAAATGCATTATCAAATTGGAATGTGAATATTGTTTAGAATTTGAATATATTGGACTAAATGCGTTATCAAATTGGGATATGTGCAATTTTTATTTTTCCATTTGATTGTTTCAGTTCTGTTTAAATCCTTATAAGTGAATGCAAAATTGCATAAATGATCTACCATTAGATCTCATGTAGTAAACAATGTAAGAGAAACTTGTAAGAATAATCAATGTCTTACCTCAAGATTCTGCCCAAATTGTGTTGTGCTGTCAGCGTTTTTTGCTGCTTCCCCCCGCTATTGGTTTCCGCTCCTCCAAACTCTTCCTCGCTGGTATTGACCTTGCACTTCTCCAATTTTGCGAGCTGCAGCCTGAAAATAAGATATCGACAGGGTTTTAGAGTATGCTCATAACCATAAAAAAACTGGGAAAAAAATTTGCGTCGAGGCAGCCGTGACCATTTATGTGAAGAGGAAGTGAATGCCCAAACAAAAGAGGGCAAGCGACTTACCTGAAGTTTCTGCACAAATTGTGTCGAGCTGTCAATGGTCACTGCAGGGTTGCTCTACTTCGCTGATAAACGCTGATTTTACTTTAAAATGGGTATTCTACTATCTTCAATCCTATTGTAGCAACCTGCTCTGTCTTGAATCCCACTTGTTCGAATAAAACAAAACTAGGAAAAAATCTGGGTCGAGGTAGCCATGACCATTTATGTGAAAGGAAGTGAATGCCTAAACAAAAGAGGGCAAGCGATTTACCTGAAGTTTATGCACAAATTGTGTCAAGCTGTCAATGGTCACTGCAGGGTTGCTCTACTTTGCTGAATAAACGCTGATTTTACTTTAAAATGGGTATTCTGTTATCTTCAATCCTATTTTAGCAACCTGCTCTATCTTGAATCCCATTTGTTCAAATAATAAATAGGAAGCTATATACCATACTCTACTAATGGCATTAATAGATGTTGAATTCTTCTATCTGGTTAGAATTTTATCTATAGCAGGTTTCTTTCAGTTTGGAAATCATGTAATTATTCGAAATAGATGGCACGTTGAAAGTTAAACCCTGGATGATCGATAAATTCTTGAGAAGAAGAATTTGGTATATGGATATAAAATAAGAAACTATGATATTTTAGACACTTTGGCTTTGTTACCATGTATTTTTTTATCTGTAATTGATCTCTAAGTTTAATCCTTGAACCTCCTTTAAAACAACAACTATTTGTTAAAAAAAATTAATATAAAATTTAATCCCCAATGTCCCCTTCAAAAGGATGCATGCAGAGATGCTCATTATAGAGAACACAAAATAACCTCTCATACGCTGCCCTGCCTTATAAATACCCCTTCAAAATTAATTTTGTATCCTGTGAAATTATTACCCAAGAGAATAAGATAGAGAATTTGTATCCAAATCCAGAGAATTTAGATTAGAGATATTTGTAATGACAAGGGCAATGTCAGGACATGTTCTGAAGTGCTTCATTAATCCAAAGATTTTGAGATCATCCTTGCAAAATCCATGTTGTGCATATCCTGCAATCAATGCATTCCATGAGATGACATCTCTTTGGGGGCATTTTTTCAGATAGTTCATGTTCCTTTTCTATGCTAACACATTTTGCATACATGTCCGCCAGGGCAATTGCAACTGCAACATCTGATAAAAAAATTCTATTCTTTATGGTTTGATGGATGTCCATACCATGTTGCCATGATCCTACTTTGGCATAGGAAAGGAGAATACTGGAAAAGGTTGTGGAGTCTGGATTTACACCTACCCATTGCATTTGCTTGAAAGTGATGAAGAAAAAATCTCTACATCCTCTGTTCACTACAACTTGCTCACAAAATAGGCCACACTCTACCCAAGGATAACAACAAACTACTCTGGTACTAATCAAGAATTCATAACTTTAACTCACAATCAAATTTGGAGTTATGGATCATTCATCATTAGACAATTTCAGTTACACAGTCCGACAATAATTTGAATTTAAACTAACTAAATTCAGATTGCAAAAATTTACAACCTCCGTTTAGCAAGGTTTCAACATTTATATCTAGCATTCGTTGCTTACACATTAAGCACCCCTCCTCTGGCATCACTAGGTTTACGAATTGCATCCCTCTGTCCAACCCACGACCATTGCTCAGTCTCTCCCACCTGAATCTCTTTGTAGCCTTTTGGTTTACTCCATGTTGCCCGCTCACATCTCATGTTGCCCCTTATTTTTCCTACTATTTATTACCACCTCCTCCATTTACTCTCTACGCAGCTTTGTTATCTTTCAATCTGTGCATTTTTTATTTTTTTAACTGGCATTTTCTTGCATATGCATCCTGCTACCTATGTTCTTCCCTTCTTGGCATTGTGGCTTTCTTTAATACTTGTGTTGCACTTACACCATCCACTCCCCTTTCTCTATGAGTTGTGAGTTCACGAGACCACATCTCTATGAGGCATCTTGTCAAACACCAGGGCAGTTGCAACTACATCATCTATCAAAATTCCTCTATGCTTTGATGGATGTCCATACCCTGTTCCAAAGCCCCCATTTTTGCACACGTAAGGAGAATTGAAAAAATCCTCGTTCCATGATGTTGTACCAGAATCTATTGATTTTTTTGCCAAGAATTCAAAACTGAAGAAACTCCTACATGACATTCATAAACAAAAGCTATACAAAAACTGGGGAGTTCATTTTATATGATGTTTGGAAAGTCTCACCCTTTATCTGATGCAAGAGTAATGAAAGTACCACCCAAGTTCTAAAAGACCAGTAAAAATACCATTATATGCTCTTTGAAATGTGTATGGTTCGAGTTGAAACCAGAAAAATATTAAATTTCAACTTTCCATCATGTAATCATAATTTGAAGGCATAGGAGACATGGTGGCTCTATATTCAGAGCTACCGAAAACACCTTCAGATAGGTCAGTGTTCGAGCACATGGAGTAGCAATGAGCCGTGCCAACTAAAAGACAAGACTAAAACTATTTATGAAAACCCTAATTTGAATTCATCACTATGAACCATCTAAGATCAAAATCTCTGCAATACATAGCAAATACTCCTATCAGACGAATAATTTGTAGTCCTCCGTGGCAAAAATACGTGTACTGCACTGTTGCGAAGGAGGTGGAAATAGACCAAAGAAAGTTGCCTACGAACTTCGATCTCGCGACGTTCGACCCCGCATAACACCGCGCACCTCCCATAGAAAGAGTTTTCAGACTCATTGACGAAGTCTCTTCCCTCATGCTTCTTGAAATGTCTAAGCTTAGCGGCATTAGAAAAAATGGCGAAAAATAGCCGAAAAACGGAAGCAGCCGAAAAATGGCAAAAAATATGGGCGGTTGAGATTCCTTTTGGTGTCAACCAGGGTTTCTCATTTCTTTTCAACCATCCATAGGGAAAATGAGCTTCGAAAGTTCATATAGGACGTGCTTTCGTAATAAATATGTTTTTAATATTTTAATATATATAATATGTCTCTAAATTTATTAATTAATTTATGATGAAAATATATATTGTAAATTAATTAATAAATTTAGAGAACATATAATATTTTTTAATCAATATTTATATTATAAATTTTATCATATATTATAATTAAAGTTATGTATTATTCTATTTTAAAATAAATCAGATTCATTTAATATTTTTTAAATATTTTAATAGATTAATTAATTTTTAAATATAAATTGATTAAAAAAAGAAGCTTGAGAAAAAACATATCAATATATTTTATTTAGATTTTTTTGAAAAGATACCTATGAAAAATCAAACCTAAATCCTTGGAAATATGTGGTAAATAAGGTGAAGAAGATATTTACCACATCACTTCGATGTTAATCTATAGTTTAAACTCTCTCTAGTTATTCATCCATAAAATATGGAAGCCAATGCACAATAGAAAGTAAAAATTGTGAAGACACTCATAAAATGATAAAACATATCAAAACTAGAAATACAATGTAGTAATGTATGTAACTATTGAAAATAGGTTAATTGATTCATTTTTAAAATATTTTAAAGTAAAAAAAATATTTTATAATATATTGTATTATATATTTATTTACATATCAAATATACTGATGTAAAAAATTATTGATATAAAATAGCATTTGTATAAATTAAAATTATACAATTATTATAATATATGATCCCCATCTTAATATGCATGTGAATAATATAAATCATGCTTTTTAATGTAAAATTTATAATAAATAAAATTGATAGATAAATATAATATATGTAGTAGGATAATTTCTCACAATCTATTTGTGTTACAAATTAAGAAACATCATTAAACATTCACATACAAGTAAGTAGAAACTATGAAATTTCTTTATTGGTATTAAATTGCATAATCTTAAACATTTGCATTCTTTCCAAACATGAAATAAAATGTCTAAAATTAGTTCAATGTGTTTAGCCTAATTCTACATCTAAATCTAAGTCTAAGTTTGAGTTTAAGTTTGAGTATGAGATACCTATGATGTAAAGGATTATCATACAATAACAAAGAGTTGCAAAGCAGTGAAATTCTGCCGAGAAGTTTTAGAATAGTTTTGTTTGTATTTGTTGAGTTTGTTGTGTTTTAGGAACAATTGGTCAGGATAAAGCAATTATCACCTAAATTTAGGAATTTGATCATTGATAGAGTCAACTTTGTCTTCCATTACAAAATGACCGTGATAACAATAAGTTTTGGTCGGGATAAAGCAATTGTCACCTAAATTTAGGAATTTGATCATTGATAGAGTCAACTTTGTCTTCCATTAGAAAATGACCCTGATAACAATAGAATTTTGCTCACTTCAAAATTTTGAAATGCTTTGGTTGTACTTTTAGGCCATGAAGAAAGCACAATTTACATGTTGCTAGCATTATGTAAATACTTATGAGTTCAAAGATTTCCTTAACTATTCAAGGTGACTAGACAATGCTCATGCATTTCTAGGATAGTATAGTTATAAGCCTACCATTTAGAATAACAATTTTGTATTGTAGACTCATCACTGTGTGAACTGATATTTGTCTAGGGTATTAATTGTTTAACTTAGACATTGATGTGTATACCCTTAGCTTGTCTCATTTGAATTTTTGTCGACATCACTATCTCTGGATAAGTCATAACCAAATTATAAGGTCATCTCTAGATGGACATGCTCTCTACCAGATATGATGAACTAGGGCATGAGTGCACTAAATGTGTTACATATCCATCAACATTTTATTTACATGATCAGAAAAACTTCATGAAATCGTAGACATAAAGAGAAAGATTAAATAAAAGATAAATGAGATACACTCTTGACAATCTTTGTTTGGGATTTTCATTTCTATTTGGTTCTATGTTATATTCTTTTCAAAATTGGACTTCTTTTTGTTATGATCAATTGGAATAGAAATAATAATTTGCTCATAAATCACAAGAGATAACTCTTTGCAATCAAACACAAATCTCCAGATTTTACACATAGTTCCAATAATTATCGCCAATTGAAAATTTGTATTTATTTGCATCTCCTCCAGAAAACTCATCTATCTTGTAAGTCAAGTAACATCTGCAAACTGTATGTACTAGCTTGTGCTGCTAGAATTGGCAATCATGTAAATTTTTGTAACATACTGGCTAGTATAAGTTGTGTACTAAAGGCCTTTGCCATTTTTATGGAAAAAATACATAGAAAGGGATCTTTTAAACCAAATTGGCATATGGCATGGTCATGACTTAAAAAGAACGCAATATTATTATACTTATTTAGATAATCTCTATGATATATTTATCTTAAACAAAGCAATATTGTTGTGTTCATACAATTGACAAATGAATGTATTTGGGGTGTTGCAATGAATTTTGTTGTTAAGTTTTTTGGACAATGTCACAGAAGAAAATGTTGTGTATGGCCCCCAGTCTAAAAGGAGAAGTGTATAATTGAGAGTCCAAAGTTTTGACTATGATGTTTGTGAAACTTCCATAGCTACCAAATGATATATGTAAAGTAAATATCAAAAGTTAGTCATGTATTTTGGATAATTGTCAAAATCTAAAGCATTATCTCTTACTAGTTAGAAGATGGCTTGTTTTGTGTTACACTTTTTTTGTGAGGAGAAATAAGCATGATGATACAGTTGATATGGTGTGTCTTGATATTGTCTCTTTGTCTCCTTTACCCACATTAGCATTTTTTTTTGTATCTCTTGACATAAATATATCATTTTCAACTTATTGTAAGGGTTTATTAATTCAGGCTATGATGCAAAGTGTGTTCCTGTAAGATATGCGAACAATTATTTGGTTATATGCAAACAAGAAATGCTACTAAATGCTCTGTTATTTCAACCCTTTAGAGAAGACCTTTAGATAGTTTGAAGTCTAATGGAAACAACTTGGGTAATAATATTAAAGTATTGGGGACCTATTTAAAATAGGGATAGGGAAGCCAAATTCTCTTAAACTTTGTAAATTGTGCAAGATTTGAAAACTTAGTGGTAAATGAATAAACAACTACTATCTCAACTATTGAAACATGCTCAACTACTAGGTCCTCTCCCCTAAAGTATTTGTGGATAAGGAATTACTAAAAATTGAACCTTCCATGCTCAAGTATTTGTGGATAAGGAATTACTAAAGTATTATGGTTCTTAAGAAAAAATGTATTGATGTGGCTAAAGAATTACTAAAAACTGAACCTTCCATTATTAGTTTATGGGTAATTACGATAAGTGTAGCTTTGTAAATGGCTACTAGAAAGTAGCAAGACCAAATGGTAAGAGACCTACTAATGTACCCAAACATCTGCATTAATCATTTAAAGAAGTGACACGAACAACATTGCCCCAAAAAAGAAACTATCTAGCACTAGAACACATATAGGAATCAAACAATACATAAATATTTTTTCAATTAAAAAAAAAAGAACTCTCATTTGTCAAAAATAGAATTATTAATAACGAGTTAAGATAAAGGTAGTGCCTTTAGTTCAAATATCAAGTTATTCCAAAAACAGTTATTATTTTATTATAAATTAATAGTTTCTATCTTTAATTTTGTCATAATTTAACAGCTCCCATAGGTTATCCCATTCAAAACTACTAATGTTAGTTTTCAAAAAGTATATATTAAATTTGTTAATAATTAATTTTAATTTATTTATGTATTGTTGTTTATTTTATAATATATTTGTTATATGTTAATAAATTTATTCTATTTGTTTAGGATTTATATGATATTATTTTATATAAATATTGATTGTATTGTATTTAATTTATTTTATATAAATTTTTCTAATAAATATCTATGCTTTCATAATAAATAAATAATTTTATTAATTTTTTCATAATTTTTAAATTATTTATGCAAAATTATTTAAAATATTTAATGAATTTTACTTTTTTGATAAAATAGAAAATATAAAAAATATATTTAAATTTGTTACTTTATCTTAAATAAATTTGCATAAATAATTTAAAAAAATCCAAATATAAAAAATTAACCCATATAAAATTATACATGAAATAATGATAAGAACTTTAATAATAAAAATATTAAAAATGTATTGAAATTTATCTTAACTATAATAATTAAACAATCAATAATAAATTTATCTTCCTCCTAAACATTTATCTTAACAAATAAATTTTAACTATAATAATGAATCAATATTAACTATAATAATGGATTAATAAATATTTATCTTAAATAGTTGATTTCAAATATCAAGTTATTCCAAAAACAATTATTATTTTATTATAAATTAATAGTTTCTATCTTTAATTTTGAATTAATAGTTTTTATCTTTAATTTTGAATTAATAGTTTTTATCTTTAATTTTGTCATAATTTTTACATTTGGGAATGTGCAAATATTAGTTGAGAAGTGGCAAAAAAAAAACCAATAAAATTGCAAAATAAAAATGAGCTTTATGAATGATATTGTAATTATTATAAATTAACATTTCTAACTTTAACTTTGCCATAATTTTTACATTTGAATGTGCAAATATTAGTTTATTAGTTGAGAAGTGGCAAAAAAAATGCCTCAAAAAAAGCAATGAAATTGAAAAATAAAAAATATTATACTCAATTCCGCATAATCCGCCCTTATCGCCTAAAATTTTTAAAATTTTTAGCCAATAATATTCAAGAAAAATAATTTTGAAAATTAGAAAAGTTAAAAAACATGCATTTAACTTTAGAAAAAACTTCAAATATAATGTATAAAAGAAAATAATTAATTTTGATTGGTTGAAATTCAAAACATTAATAACTAGTTAGGATTTTGTCGTGCCTATAGTTCCTTTGGCAGGAACTAAAAGTGGTGTGAAGCGTGAGCCCCTTAATTTGGAGAAAACTAAAATAAAGAGGATGAAGTGTCATATACTTGGACTGGTGGAGCCATGAGAAATAAATATGACCATCACAATCAAACATAATTTTTTTAAGAATCTAAAAGAAAAATACAACAAATTATAGTAAAATATTTGATATTACCAATTAAACAAAAATAAGATGTATAAACAATTGTATTTACAAAAGTACAATAAAAATATTGTGTATATACTACTTTTGACACACACCATTGATTTGTTTCATGAACATGCTGATTCACATCCACCTCATCCATAGATTGAAATCTACTTCACCAAATGCCTTGAGGATTTCAAAATCTAAAAAGATAAATTTAGTTGGTTGTATTAATTTCAGCCTTAAAATTTAATTCCCAAATAAATTATGTCAAAGATAGATAATGAAACTCTTAAATTTATGCATTCGTTTTATATTACTTGATCAATTTACTTGGCAAAAACTAAAATGCATGAATGCGATATTTATGTAACTTAGCCAATTTATTTTTAAACTAACATTAAGAGAGAGTTTAAACTATAGATTAACATCAAAGTGATGTGGTAAATATCTTCTTCACCTTATTTACCACATATTTCCAAAGATTTAGGTTTGTTTTTCATATGAAGTTTTCATTAGGTATCTTTTCAAAAAAATCTAAATAAAATATATTGAGATATGTTTTTTTTCAAGCTTCTCTTTTTAATCAATT
>VDFB02198366.1:0-46791 GCA_007258455.2 Sequoia sempervirens | reverse complement strand
AATGATGATTGAATACAAGATCGTCTTTACAAACATAGATAATTCTATCTCTATCACCGCAATACACACAACACACCAGATGATGAAGAAAGGTCAAGACATTGATTTGTGTGAGATTCTAAGACTACAGTTGATGAAGAACTTGCAAAAGAAAAAAGATTCACGGTACCCATTCCGGTATGGTACTCTTGTTATTTTATTGTTGTTTTACTTTCTCAGAGAGGTTCCCAAAACAAAGAATATAGAATGGTTAGATAATGTTCTTGTAGTTGTAAAAATAAGAGATCATTTAAGAAGATTTACAGACCTAGAATCTCATAAGTCTATGTTGTGGGGATTCTTCAAAATATTCCAAGCTAAGATGCAAGAGAGAGAGAATTTTGGCTAAATTTATTAAGAAGTATAAAACTAGTGTAACATTCATGGTTAGTATAGATCGCTGCTGCATGGAAGCAGTTGAACCTAGAACAGTTTGGGTTCTGAAGCTTGGATATGAGATAACAAAAGTTGATTGTATTCGACTAGAAAAAATTGTATTGAGAAAACCTAGAGATACAATAGTAGAAAGGCTTGACACATATGAAGAAATAAAAAATAAACAGATCAATAAGAAAGTGGATGAGAACCTTAAAAATAAAAAGGACATTAAAGGTAAGGATAAGAAGTTGAAGGTTGAGTTGGAAAGGGAGTTTGGAACCCCTGAGGACACTGCAAAGATTTTTAAAGGTACATTTTGTTCTCCACATACAACACTAAGAACAAGTAGGTCAATTAGGACCCCTGCATCTACTCCTAATGTTCCAAAGTCCTCTGGATAGAACAAAACCAACATGTGGCTCTAAGAATAAAGACACATCTAACACCCCTATGCAACAAAAGACATCAAAGAGAAAAAAGAAAGAAAAGGAAACAAGAGAATAGTATGTCAGTTGTGAAGAAGAAGACGAAGAGGAAGAACCTCAATTGGTCCAAAAAAGGACTTTTCAAATATCTCTTAGGAAGAGACTAGGACAAAAAAGGATAAAAATCAATCTGGCGGTTGTAGAAAGTGAAGAGGAATAAGAAAAGAAAAAGGAAACTTTCATTTTTCAAAGATGAGAAAAGAAACCAAGGTCAGGCTTGAAGAGGAAGGATCAGCTAAAATTAAGGGAAAATAAAAGGGAAAGAAGAAAGAGAAGACCCCTTTGGTCCATGAGCATAGTCCCATGAAACTTGATGCATTGTTTAGTGGTCTTGTAGAGTTTGGTATCTTGAAGGAAACTACTGAAATGTATCCAAATGCCAATGATGAATATAAGGTAACAATTGAAGAGGTCATTGTCAAATATATGGTAACATTTAATACTGGCTTAGGTGAGATAGAGGATCAGTTGTCAGATGATATAAAAGGTGTATTGAATGCAAGAAGACAAGAGGAAATTGTTGAATATGCTAAGATGAAGACATTTTCCTTGGAGAATATTGGTTTCTCATTGACTCATGAGGAAAGAGTTAATTTGTCTCAACTGTATAGTAAGAAGTTTAGGACAAAAACAAAGAGTAATTTCTCTTATAAGCAAAGATAAGGATGATATAGAAAGGTTAAGGAATGAGACATTGTAGAAAGTTGAAACACTTGCTAAAGAGTTGGGAGTTCCTCTAGGTGATGAAGATCAAATGCAATGAGCATAATGCAAAACAACATGAGCATGAGAATGAGAAGGAAGAGATGTTGATAGATAACACCCCTCTAGATGTGGAGATTATTGATGAGAAGAGAAAAGAAGATAAGAAAGATGTCCCAGAGAAGAATGAAGCTCAAGAGGAACATAATTTTCTCCCTCCAAAAGTTGAGAAGAATACTAAATAATGTTCTATCACTTGGTGAGAAAGAGAAGAGTGATAAAAATGAAGAAGAATGCATAAAAATAGGCGGTGAATCCTCTAGACCCTTTGTAGATTCATTGAAATATATCATGGATATGCAATTAAAATTTTAACCAATGGTGTCTGCATAGCTGTTATAGATTCCTATGCAATTGGGTCAAGTGGACTTGGACAAGATTTCTCCCCTCCACAAGTTACAACTTGGTGATGTATTTCATGCCTCCACAAGAAAGGAGATTCTTCAGACTCACCATAAAATTACAAAGTTGGTGGATGAAGCTATGAAAGTGTTATAGGATGGTCTTCCCAAAGTATCTATTGACAATTCTATATTTGGAATTCAACAATTTAAGTTATTGTTAGATTCTTTTAAGGAGTATTATATATTGGTTTGGAATAAAAGATAAAGAAGGAAATGGAAAAGAAGTTCAATGATAAAAGGTTAGCTGATGTTTTTGATAAGTGTGGTAATACACATGCCAACTTGCAAGGCAACTTGAAGGAAGTTCAAAAGTATTTGGAAGAAGCTAAACAATTGTTTCAATTTTGTTTGAAGTGGCATGTTTCTAAAAGTAGCATTAAGGATTAGATAGACTCAATTGAGTCTCGAACTACTTAGGCCTCATGTTTTGATGATTCGTTCAGTGATGAATATGGAGATACTAGGGTAGTCATTGAAAATCTACACAATCAATTCGTTCTACTATAGGAGAAAAAGTACAAAATCATAAAACAATATAATAAGCTTTGTGATATGGTAAGTCTCTTACTTACATATTTTACTAAAGTTTTGAATAATGTAGAGAAGGTTGTGAAAAATAATCTAGTGCCAAGTTCTTTAGAAGAAGGAGTAGACTTCCATGATTAGTTTTAAAATTAGTGCCATATGCTTGCCTTCACCAAGAGGGATTAGGAGGTTGCAAATAAGTACTGGGAGGCATGCCTTGCAAAATTGAAGGTTTCATGTAAGGGTATTTTTCCCTCTACCTGTTAATATGTACATTTTTGCTTTGTATAGACAATTTTTTTATTTCAATGTATATATATGGAGTTATTAGATGGTGTTGTGATACAATTTTGTCATTTTTGGTGATGGATAATATTGGGGGAGATACTTTCTTGCATATATATTAGTTTGAAAGGGGGAGATAATATATAAAGAAGAGGAGTGATGCAGATATTCCTTTACCCTTGATGTCAAAGGGGGAGTGTTTTGGAGAAGTGTGCTGCCATCAATGACAAAGGGGAAGATTTTTGAAAACATGAGCATGATCTGGTATATAGTGTTATCATTGATGTCAACCAATTATATAAGTGACGGTGCATTTGTATGTACATAGTCTAGACAAGACTAGAGAAGACTAGGTGTTTTGGAGAATTGCCTAAGACCCAAAATGTATTCTTAGTATTATAGAGGAATAATTTTGCGGTCCACATTGCTCCACTTTGTAGAATCTTCTCATACAATTCCAAGGTAATAATTTTATGTATTGAAGTTATCTTTGTCCAAAGTTTTAGGGTGGTATATCTTTTGTAGTGAAAGATATAGATGACAATGTATCAGGCTTAGTAATGGAAATGTTATAGGTGTAGAGTGCATATTGGAATGCTCTGCATTCTATGACACAAATGATAATTGTCTTGTGCATTTTTTAGGAAATTTTGGAAGGTTTCAAATGTTTCCACTCCAATTTTCAAGTGATTTGGTGGTTCATGTGTCGAGTTGTGGATGAACAGTTGGTCCATTCAGTTATTGCTTCATTGGTTTTGTTGTGTGGTGTCGACCTAAGGGTTTTGGGGTTGTACGATATTGAATTGGGAGTAGATTCATGGGAGTGATTATAGGTCATATCCACCTATTTTGGTGAATTACACACTTTGGTTCCTTCTGTGAAGCATGTTTGATGAACTTTTGAGCTGAAAAGTTATGGTGTCATATGTTTCATCTAATTAGGATTACCTAATTGATGATATGTTTGTTTGTGAAATATATGCATATATATAGAAGGTCAATTTAGTGTTGAGATGTAGATTATATGTAGATATGTCATTATTTGATGTGAAAAAGGTGATAGTGGTGAAGTATGAAGTGTGTAAAGTCAATTTTTAGAGCCTAATTGGATCTGTACCTTCAACATGTTGTAGATGCATTGTTAGCAGTTCAAAAACTCTAGCAGTGAGCCATTCTTCTTATCTTTCTCTATTTTGGAGAATGAGTCATTTGGGAATTGAGCCCTTGGTAGTGAGCTATTCTTTCTAGACAGTGAGTCCTTGGATAGTGAGTCCTCCATTCTATAATCCATTGTAACCAGTTATTTAATATATTGTGAGCTAATCCTCACCATGGTTTTTCCCTTCTTGTGTTGATTTTTTTGATGCATGGTTTAATTACTTCTTTCATTCTTTTCAAGTTTAATGAGGTACTTGTAATGCATGTTTGAGTTAATGAATTTTAGGAAATACTGATTCACCCCTCTGTCTCAGTATTTTGGGTGTTCAACATGTTGTGGGGACATATCAAAGATTTTTTTACCTTCAATTAGACAATGATGACCCCAAAGTGTAGCCTCAAAAGTACAACTTGTTGGAATCAAGGAACACTAAGAGGGGGGTGAATCAGTGTTATACAAAATTTAACTTTATTAAACTGATCTTTAACCACTTATAGCATTGAACCAAAAGAAGGATGCAACAACACAAATAAATTAACCACAACACCATAACACAAGGAATTTTACGTGGAAACCATGTTAGGGGAAAAACCATGGTGGAGATTAATCCACAATATGATGAGTATACTCAAAATAAGTGTTTACAAAAGGGAAATGCACATGCATTCAAGCACACTGCCTAGAGCTCACTGCTCAAATACAAAAGGCTTACTACCCAAAAGAAGACTCATTGTCTTACATAAACATTTAGATTTCATCTTCAATATTTTGAAATGAGAAAAAAATAGCATCTGCTAATGCCTAATTATAGTTCTAGTTAAGCACATTAATTAGATTCTTTACACTATGTCTGATTTTTCTCTTCATACTCTGTCTGCTTTAATCTGAATTACCAATCTTTGCTCTGTACAAGTGAAACTATGCACAAGCGATCAATCATCCTTCTAAATTTTGCATCACACACTATCGAATCATAAAATGATATGAATAATTGCTTATATATATTCGCAACTAGAGATTACATCAACTACACGTCAACTTTTACAAAATATAAAACATTTACAAATTGTTGGATCAATCCATGAAATATTATGAATGTGAATCAACCAAGATCGACCAAAAAATAGTGAAGACCCAAAACACCATCCTCGAACATGAAACACCTTGAACAATTACTCCTCGAATATCCACAACACGCTATAATTAACCTGTTGGCCTTTTCTATCGGATTCCCTTTTTTAGCTTGTCGGTTAACACATGTTTCTAGTCTAACTTCCAGTAAACTTCTAGTATATGAAAATAATGATGTGTGGGTGTGATGTCTAACTAGGGTTTCCATCAATGACAACACTAGATGACTTGTGCAGTGTCTCTTGCAAACAATCTCCCCCTTTGGCATTGATGGCAACACTTAGTGAAAAATGACTAAGTGTCAGAATCAATACCAGCATGAATACATTGCCAACCTTCAAAACTTCAAAACACAACTCCCCCTAAGATGAATAAGGAATTTTTCACTGTCCCATACTCCCCCTTTGACATCAATGGAAAAGGAGGGAATCTACATACCAAAAATCATACAAAACTTTTATGAAAAAACAACATATGTACAAACTTGCTTTTCAAACTTACATGAACTTGAACATATCTGCAAAGTTGTTCTTCAACATGCTTAAACTAATGTTCCAACCATTTTTTAGACTCTCCAAAATAGTCATGTGACCACAAAACAGATAGGATTGCATCTTTGCCGACTCAAGATTTGTAGGATCATTGAAAACCATAGCATCTTGTGCTTCCTTCAATGCACTAAGCATTGTCTCCATCTTAGGACCAATTAGTCCTCTAAGCTCACATACCCTTTCAACATTTTTTTCAGTTTCATGCTTCAAACTTTTTATCTTGTCAAGCAAGGATATGACTTGACCTTCTTGCTTACTCACAGAAACAGTTAGAGGATCAAAGGCTTGAGAAATATTTGCTAATTTTTTCTCATATTCCTTTGTTTTCTTCTCAGTTTCCTTGGTGAATTTAGACAAAGATAAGCATGACATGTAAATATTTCCACCTTCAGACAAAGCACCTTGAATGTTCTTTACATAGGTAGCTAACAAATATTTGTCATTATCAATCATACCCTTCAATCTACCGAACCTATTTGCATCAAATTATTTTTGTACCTTATCCTCAGCTGACTTTTCAAGAGACTCAAAGTGAGTACTTACAGAGTTGATGAGCTTCTTCAGCTGATTGGATGGAGAATGAAATAAATCCTTTACATATGAAGGCATGATCTTCTCCAAGATACTGGATGCAAGGCTTAAAACCTCATTGTCCTCAATGTGATATTTCAGTATCTCCTCCCTTGCCTTGTTTTGAGAAAATTTTGCTACCTTCAACTTTTGAATAGGAGATAGAGTGGATAAGTTGATAGGACCTTCAACCAATTCAAGATTAAACTCCTCCTTTTGTTCTTCTAAAAACTTCTTTACTACCTTTGTAGTGTATCTTGCTTCCTCAACAACCTCTTTTACCTCAGCCTTCTTTTGTTCAATCATATATTCTTGTTTGTCTTCAGGAATCTCCACAACTTTAGAAGATTTAGTCTTCATAGGAATTTCAGTATCTTGCACATTAGGAGGATTCTGAGTGTCTTCAAAAATTTCTTTTTTCCCTTCTTTAATATTAACCAGAACAGATGGAACATTTTCATCATGAACTTTTTTAGAAACAACATTATATCTATTCTTCAATAGAACTGCTTTAAGAATTTATTCAGTATCTTTTGCAACTTCTTCAGTCTTCCCAATCATCAACTTATTCACCCTTGTTTTTCTCATAAAATCCTTTTTGGCATCATTGAGTATTTTCTTCATTTCATCTATTGAAATTACTAGACACAGATCAACAAGTATCTATTCTCTTATTTGTTCTTCAATTCTTGCATTCACTCTCCTCATTTCTAAGACTTCATATAGCCCTTTAGGAAAATTTGACTTTATTTCAATGAGAGTCATATTTAAATTATTCAAGTACTTTATTGTAGCTTCTTCAAGAATTCTCTGACCGACACTATCAAAAGTGTCTTACCATTCAGAAAGTGGCCTAAGATTACCATCCTTAATCAAATCTTTTTCCACTTCCTCTGCAGACATACTTGATCTATCAATTTTCACCTTCTTTGCTTTCTATTCACTGGAGGGATTTTCCTTAGATACTTTTGATGCTTTTGTGCCCTTTTGCTTAATTTCTCTTACTTCTTCATCAGACTCAGTTTCTTCCTCATCTTCTACAACAACATATACTCTTGTGCTTTTCCTCTTTCCTTCTCTTTCTAAAGTCTTGACTTGATTTCTTTGTAGGACTGGATGAGAGTGAAGAGCTCCTTGTAGATCTAGATCTAGTAGAGGATGTCACCAGACTAGCAGATTTAGTTCTAGCAAACTCTCCTTATTCAGCTTGTTCTCTTTTCCTCCTAGCTTCCTTCACTGCTTTAATTGATAGCCCCATGCTTTCTACAAAAGCTTCTACTTCCTTTCTCACCTTTGCACAATCATACTCTTCTTCAATTATGCATGCATTTACATATTCTTTTCTTGAAAGATGCCAAACCTCTCTTCTTTCAGATCCTAAGGTTTACTCAATAGGTGTTGAGCATACAGCTCCAAAATGTGTTCATCAAGCTCATATCCCATAGGCATTATCCAAATTGTTCTAGGTTCTGCAACTTCCATCAAGCACTAATCAATGTCAACCATGAAGCAAATAGTGTCCTTGTATTTTTCAACAATAGATGTAGGAATCCTTTCCCTAGCTTGCATTTCACTCTGAAAACTTTTGAAATAACCCCAGATAGTAGTTTTCCTTGCTTTACTGTCTCCAATTCCATATAAAGATGTCTCTGATTTGAACAACTACAAGTTTATCACCTTTCCATTGCACTTTTCCAACTCTCATAACTTCATTCATGAAGTAGAATAAACACAAAAATAGATTACCATAGTTGAAAGAGTTCTTCTTGTCCTTTATTTTTCCAATATTTTCAATTAGCTAGCTCCAGAGTAACTCACATAGATCATATTCTGCATTTTCCTTAACCATCTAATAAGTTGCATAGATTTTTGTACCAGATACAGAGTTATCCCAGTTGGAGTGATATATTTTGTATCCAATAACCATAGAAGAAAATATAACATCCAATTCAATGATGTCATTGATTGGCATGGCTCTTTTGTCAAAAATTGAACTGGTTGCATCAGTAACTATTTGATTCTTCACAAATTTCAATGTCAGCAACCCACCAGATGAATTCAAACCAATAACAATCCTTATAGCTTCCTTTGTGATCTTGAAAGGTTGTTTTAACCACGTGAACTTGGCATGCACTCGACTCAATATGTACCAAACCCATTCATTTTCATCAAACACGTGAAAATTCACAAACTATGTGAACTTCTTCTCCTCCAAGGTTTTGAATTTAGGATTTACACTTAGATCCTCTCCCATAATGTGATTTGTGTACAAATTTAGCAACCAGGAGCTTCCTAATTTCTCAACATTCACATGAACATATTCCCTAATATTTTCAATATGCAAAACACCATGCAGAACAGAAGAAAATGCACCTAAAGGTTTTGTTTCTATGGATTTGAATGAGTGCCATTTGAATTTTGAATGGGGTCTATCCTTAATATCAACCACTAACAGAGTTTCCATTTCCAAAAATTTCAAGTTCACAAGTTTACAGATAAATACCTTTCGCCAGATTAGGGTTTGCTCACTGAAACACCTTCAGACTTGTATCTCACCAAAATTCACTTGCAATGTTCTCCAAACTTCTTCTTCTCTAAATGCAATGTGACAAATGAGGAATAGAAGTAGATTTTTATCATTTGCGCACCTAACTTTTTGTCACAATAAATACTTTTGCTGTAGGCCTTCCATACACCCTGATTACATATTCTGTGAAAGAGAATTCTTCTGTGGACCTTCAATTATGCACAAATTTCCTCCACAATAGTTCCCAAAGCATTTATACATCATCAATTCAATTGATGCAATCTACCACATTCTAGTACCAACTATCGGCAGGGGGTTAAAATATTTTCTTGAAAGCTCCCCCTAGGCCAGAGACCTCAACTAATTCTCAAAGGAATTTCTAGCGCCAAAATATGGTGCTGATCCATTTCCTATATCATAAGTAATCTTCTTCGCCAATTTCTTCTTCATTTGATTCTTGATCTCATCTATAGTAACTTTTCCTTTTCCCTTATCATCCTTCTGCATAATTTTCCCTTTGTTTACCAGACGCTTCTTGCTTCTATAGAATCTTGCAATGTGATCGGATTTGTTGTAGTTATAGCACACAAAATTTCTTTGTCCAGACCAGTTATTCCATTGGTTTTCTCTTGATATGCACTAGTTAGCAATATGACCAAATCTATTGCAAGCATAACATCTGACATTTCTATTGGAAATTTTTTTTGTCATATTTCTACATTCAACTAACTTATGATCATACTTATTGCAATTGAAATACTGACCAAAGAATGATGGACCACTTTGATTCATTCTAATTCTACATTGAGTAGCCATATGACCAAATTTATTGCAAAAAAAAAATATCAATTGAATTTTTGAGCATTAGGTTGTCTTACCAAATACCTTCTAGCTTTGTTAATCTGATTTCCAAGCCTAAATTTCCTTTGTCTAGATCCAAAGCTTTCTCCTTTCTCATATCCAAGACCTTGCTTGTCACCTCCAATCTTCTAACTCTGAAGTAGTTCATCAAGCTTAGCTAAGCTAGTCTTGAACTTTTCCTTGTATTCATTTGTAGTAGCAAGTTCATCCCTGAGAATAACAATCTGTCTTTCAAGCTCTTCTTCATTTTTTCTGGATTTTTGCAAATCAAGTGCTCTCTAAATGAAATTATCATTAATTTTGTTGCATTCCTCAAATTTTTCTTTCAAGGACTAAGTAAGATTCTCTTCACTCTTCTTTTTCTCTTCAATCTCCTTGGTAATCCTCATCACAATAGATTTCATCTCATGCTTTAGGACAACATTTTCTCTGGTGAGATTTTTACATTCTTCTATATTTTCCTTTAAGGCTTGACTTAGGTGTTCATCTTCCATGCTTTTACTCTCTTTCTGCTTGATCTAATCACAGAGTTCCTTTCTCTTTTCTCTAGATTTATTGATTTGATATTTCAATAATTGAATGAATTTCTCAGCATTCATGAGGCTTGCTTGAAATTCCCAAACTTCAAATTTGGACTTATCAAGATCATCTAGTGCCACCAAAAATTGTTTTTAAAGACTGCTAGAATCCATTGAATCACTTCCCGAATCTTCCCTAAGTTGTTAAACTTCTTTTGAGGAACCAGGATCTGATACCAATTGTTGGAATCAAGGAACACTTAGAGGGGGGTGAATCAGTGTTCTGCAAAATTTAACTTTATTAACCCAATCTTTAAGCCACTTATAGCATTGAACCAAAAGAAGGATGCAACAACACAAGGAAATTAACCACAACACCATAACATAAGGATTTTTACGTGAAAACCCTATTAGGGGAAAAACCACGGTGGAGATTAATCTACAATATGATGAGTATACTAAAAATAAGTGTTTACAAAAGGGGAATGCACATGCATTCAGGCACACTTCCTAGAGATCATTGCTCAAATACAAAAGGCTTACTGCCCAAAAGAAGACTCACTATCTTACAAAAACATTTGGATTACATCTACAAGATTTTGAACTGAGAAAATAGCATCTACTAATGCCTTATTACAATTCTGGTTAAGCACATTAATCGGATTATTTTCACCTGTCTGATTCTACTCTTCATACTTTGTCTACTTTAATCTAAATCACCAATCTTTTCTCTACGCAAGTGAAACTATGCACAATCAATCAATCATCCTTCTAAATTTTGCATCACACACTATTGCATTGCAAAATTATATGAATAATCACTTATATATATCCACAACTAGAGATTACATCAACTACATGTTGGATTTTACAAAATATAAAACATTTACAAACTATCGGCTCAATCCATGAAATATTATGAATGTGAATCAACCAACATCGGCCAAAACATAGTGAAGAACCAAAACACCATCCTCGAACATGAAACACCTTGAAAAATTACTCCTCGAATATCTACAACACGCTATAATCACCCTATCGGCTTTTTCTGTTAGATGCCTTGTTTTAGCTTACTGATTAACACATGTCTCCAGTCTAACTTCTGGTAAACTTTCGGTATAGGAAAATAATGATGTGTGAATGTGATATCTAACTAAGTTTCCATCAATGACAACACCAGATGACTTGTGTAGTGTCTCTTTCCAACACAACTTGATATGTATACAATTGTAGTAACTTAGTACTCTTTATTGTTTTAGTGCCATCTCTTTTACATATGGTTGATTTAGGGGGTGTAGATAGAATTATTTCCAATGACATATACAAGGGTATTAATAGTAAATGAGACCAATGAATATACGATCTTTATATGGAATCTATGTGAGGGTATGACAAAGTCTATGCATATAGAAGGAAAAAAATTTATGAGGCGTTGATGAATATTTTGAAATGGTTTGTGGAGCTACAATATTCTATGTTTGCCACTTTAATGCAACCAGTATAGATTACATAAAGAATATTAGAGTAAATAGCATGGTATAACTAATCATCAAGTTAATTGAAGCAAGTCACATGTATTTTGGAGCTTTCTTTATCTATAAAATCAAAGCCAAAAAAATTCCCATCATGTCCAACATTTTGAAATATATGGATTGGAGATTTTTCAAGGCTCGACCCTTAATGGACCATTGCTTACGAGTATGGGGACAATGTTTTAATGGGGATCATTTCAAAAGGGTCCATATTTTATTGATTTGTAGAGATTGTATCTTATTAGAGGAACATTTTATATAAGAAGAAGATCTTAATGGGTCTTGAGAGCTACTTCATGGAAGGTAGTTGGTAGCTTAGAGGAGAGAAACTAGATTTACAACTATCACTACATTGTTTGAAAGTATATCCAAGCTATCAATTACAATAGATCTGCAATAAAAGGAGATCAATAATTTAGTAAGGAGATGTAGATTAAGAAATGAGAATCATAAAGTACTACTACAAGAGTATGGAAACATGATTTTTTGGAATATCTTGAAAGTATATTCTCTTAGGTAGAAAACACAACCTTTGACTAACTCCTCTTTCAAAACATGATTGTTGAATTGGTCAGGAAGCAAATTAGGATGTGTTTGCATACCATCCAAGAGTTGTAATCAGTATTTGAAATTTTTATAATGAGTTTGTTGAATGGAGTCTACATATGTAACCTATAAAGAAGGGGTGAGACTACACATACTTTCAAGAAAGTTGGCAATGATATTTGTAGTTAACAATCATTATGAAGTTGAAACTAAGGGGAAGATATTGGCCTACAAGTTGAAATATGATAATTATGCATTATAAAAATTAATTTCATCATGAAGTTGAAAATAAGTGGAAGATGACACTTATGGAATATTTTTTAAAGGTGTTAATGATAACTTTGAGTATGAAACTTTTCTACAAAAAGTATAAATTTTAAGGTGAAATTTTGTAAACGAGGAGTATTGGGTAAAAGCACAAAGTTGTATCACACTTTCAGCCAACTAAATGGTTTCCATCAAGCCATTTTTGGGCGGAAAGGATTCGATCAAGAAGGTTTTAGCCAAAACCAGGTGGCGGTGACATGACACTAATGTGGAAACAAGTTATCGATCGAAAAGGTTTCAATTGAAATTTTTTTAATTGAATATGTTTTGAGCGAACTGTATGAATAATAAATTTAAAAAAAGGGGCCCACGTATTTTCTATGGACCTGGGTGCTTGGGTGAATCTTTTGTGGGTGAGAGTTTTTCGACTGAGCAACCATTGCAGGTAGGTTTTATTTAATTATTATTTTGTTAGTGTATTATTTTTACTTTACCTATTATATGTACTTCTAAACAATAAATTTTGTAATAACACTACTAAACAGTTTAATTTTGTAACCCTAAATTACAAATATAGTTTTTCTTTTACCTATTATATGCCAAAAATATATTTATTAAGCTTCCCTTTGGTTTGGATAGAAATATATTTATAAACATTTTCAACAATCATTTAGGTATCCTATTCCCAATTTCCAAATCATTTGAACGGATTAAAATGGGAATTCAAACTCCCAAATGCTCTCATGCTTTGCATTTCTTGTTTTTTTTTATAAAATTTGTTGCAATGCTTATAATTTGTTTGAATTTTAATTAAAAGTATTTGTGAAAAATTTCACTCTTTTTAAATGGGTTTATTTCATATTAATAAGATTTTTGAGCCAAGAATTATTTTTAATTTATTACATGTATCAAAAAATCTATGAATAAAAATGGTTGCAATTCAACTTCAGTCCTTACCAAAGACTGCACATGTTGGTTTGGCAGAAACAGTCATCCTGATTTTAGAAAATTATGTGCAGTAGTTTGTCAAAATCCTAGGCCAGTGAAATTATTACTTTATCATATTTCTATATTCTCATGCATTGAACGTCCAATCAACAAAAACTATATATTTAATTACAAATATTTTGTATAGAATTAGTTTTAGCCATACATTTTTCCATGAACAACAGTGATGGGCTTATAATTATACATGTGATATCAATGTGGTTAAACCTATATGCACTTGAAAGGGATGGCTATCAAGAGGGATATGTAGCTAATTCTCAAGAACTCTATCGAACTCTTCCCCTTGAGGCCACTTTGTGCATATCACATACTAACCCCAGGAATAAAGTAACACCAATGAACCAAGTTGTCTTTGGTATTTTTTCCGTAGTTGGTTCTATGCATACTTGTAGACATATTTTCATTCACTTGCAAGAGATTTAGAGAAGGATTGTGTCATACATTGACACAGATAAATTGCATGAAACTCTTGATGAGTCAAAAACTTATATTATTAAAGAGGCATTCACCTTAGTTGCTTGTGAACTTAAAATATTTTTAATAGTGAAAGTTGTGCTAACCAACAAGAATTTTGATTCATGCTCAAATTAAGTAAACTGTAAATCAAGTTAGCAAAGTGATTTTTAAGTCAAATTATTAAGCTATATAGATTTTGGGTTCATGTTGACTAGGTTGTCCTTAATACAATGACTACTATACAAGTGGTATATTTTAATATTACACACAAACATCTTAATTTGATAGATGAGATAATTGACTATTGATGATTCTAAACACGATCCCTTCCTTGATTTTAATTTTTCATCTCCCTAGCCTTTTGTTTGTCCAAATATATGCATACACCTTCCTAATACAAATAGTCTCTACTCCTAAGCACATTGAATTGCCTTTTTATTTAGTCTAAAAGAACAAGTGGGCATCTATATCATTGTGGTGCATACACATGCACATGCATGCTCCTCTCCCCCATTCCCTCACACACACACAATAAATAAATGAATTCCTTTACCAATATTAGGTTTAATGAATATAATAATCAATAAACCTAAATTTAGAGTTGTGACATATCATGTAACACAATCTTCAAAATTAGAGGTAATGAAAATGCAAACACTTCTAGTTGATTTCAATGTTTGATAGATAATTGTGCATTATTTTGACCATCTTTTAAAATCTTAACCATAGTCACAACTTCTTATATATGCTTGAAGTAGAATTCCAAAATCTAAATTGGATTGCTCTCAAAATTTGATATGTTGATTCTAAGCAATGCAAGTTTAATCTTGAGTGTTATGGATACAAAATTCTTTGTGGATTCGGTTTGTATTATGTGGATTTGAATTGTTGAAATGGAAAATTTCTAAATCTATTCACCATCATCTTTGATGTTTGATAAACTTGTACAAACTATGATGTTTATAAACACCTTAAACAAGTTTTCTACATTGCTAGGGTCAAGTTCTCCTAGGTTACACCCTTGGATCAGTTGACTTTATAATTTGAAGAAAAGATTCAAAAACAAAATACATAAGCTACATATAGGTGGTATCTATGAAGATGATGCAAATCTATGATTCTTTGTCCTGGGTATGTGTAGGATCATCATGGAAAGAATAGGTCCTTAAGTGGCAATGAAAATTCAGAAAATCAGAGTTAGACAACTTGACGTAAAGATTTGAATAAGTTATCTATATTATTTTAAAAATATGTAAGAATAGAATCTATAGAAATTTAATGTGGCTTCTAAACTTCTAGGTTTATTTCAAAAAAAAAATCTATTTGGTGAAAACTTGAAATTTCAATGCATTAGTACTTAAATTTCAAGGAAAAAATAAGTAGGTGTTTGTCTGACCACCCTAACCACAATAAAATGATAATATTTTTTTTATAATATTTTAGATATAAGTAAAGGACTCATGTATCGATGTGATGCATATTTTTTTGTAATTTTTTTCCAAGTAAATAATTAATTATGAAAATTTTATTACAACTTTTAAAAAATATAAAAACTCGTATGTTTGACCACCTTAACTTGGTCAAAACTTCATGAAATTCATTTTTTTAAATCCTATATTATGTGAAGCATATAATGTGACGCATGTTTCGGATTCAAAAAATGTGATACCGTTTGAAAGTTATAGATGTTTTCCATCAACCTATCAATCAAGAGTTTAGTCATAATTCAAATAGAAAATGAATAATAATCATTTATTAAATTCAAAGTAAAGCATAATTTATATTGTTGGAAAACTAAGAATCTCCTTTAAAAACCCTTTTTGTTTAATCAATTTTGGGTAAAAACAAGTCATCAGCCACATGGGCCATCATATCACTTACATATCGCCACTTTTTGGCCCATCATGATCCTGCACATACCCTCCCTTTAAAAATCACGATGTGCACCAATGATTTTCTCCTTTTTTATATATGAATTAATGGCACATTGAATTTCAAATACCAAGATATAGAAACATGTCACACGAATGGGTGTGAAGTTGTCTCATAACGACTAATGGGAAGGGACACTAATATTAGCATTTAAATTTTAAAAATTAAAATTGAGGGTTCATTTTCATACACCATGTGATTGATTATAACACATTTATTCATACACCTCTTGTATATATTACATAATGCATCTTGATATCAATTTGATTCTAAAACTCCTCTTCCTAATAATTTTGTTAATCGCAAATATGTTTAGGATAGTGATGAAGTTTGATGTCAAATATATAAGCTTATTGATTAGAAAAAGATAAAGCCTAGCTCTTCATGTGGTGGTATAATGTGATTTGCACTAAATAAACATGGTACGTGATATATTAGAGTATACTAGTGCATGATAAACAAATCCTCTTTTATGCAATAATGATCTTTTGTGCTAGGTCTATGGTGCATATATAACCCTTGTAAATATTTTGCAAGGTATCTTAAATCAAAACAACATAAAGATTTTGTGTAGATTTGTAATTTATGTAAATGTGAATTTAATTTCAATTTCATGTAAATAATTTAAATTATAATTATATTATTGAATAATTTCACATGTATGAATCTTAATTTTTTGAATGTATGATGATTCTTCATGTAAATTAATTTAAATTGTGCAAGATTAAATTATTTTGGGTTTTAAAGTTTAACTTGTATATTAAAAATGTTTTAGTTTTGAAAAGATAAATTTGTAATTTAAATTATATGTGCAGATCTTTATTTATATGCATATGGCTAATCAGACTTCTCATCTAGATGATCAGGGTTATCATCTTTGTACTCAGTCTAAGGAGCATGCTCAATGTAGGTCTAGTTTTTATGAGGGAAACATTATGAGACTAGAAAATGCTTTGAGATGTTTAGACCAAATTATACATAAGTCCCCCAATCTATCCAATAGAGACAAATTAGTTACTATTAGAGGGGAGATTATATGTATGATTGACATGATTCGATCATGCAATCCATATGATGACATTAGCACTGAGCAGTTTTATATGTCCCTTGCCAAGAGTGTTAGTGGCACTAAGAAATTTACATCTATTTCTAGAATATTTTCATTAAATTATATGAATAACATGTTCCCTTTTTATCAGCGACGAGATAGAGTTAGAGGATATGCAATTACTAGGTGTATAGATGAGCTTGTTGCTCCTTTTATATATCCTAGACGGTTGGAAGTCTATCACAAATGGCCTTATAATGATGAGTCGTAAATTTATTTTTGTAAACAATTATAGGATGAGTTTCATTTATAGTTAGATGTGGATTACACATCTTTTCCTTAGCATGTTGGATAGGGCAAAGGGAGGTTTTATAAAAAACTTGAATATAGAAGTGCAAATTTGCCACTGTCTATCAACAAGAGGGCTTTAGTTGATCCAAACCTTTTGGATCTTACAAAATATTTAAAACTATAATCAATAATGGATACAACAGTAGCCCCTAATAGATGTGATATTTTTTATAGTATTTCCACCATTGCTACTCAAAATGATCAGATTTTGATTGTTTTGGTAGATACTTAATATGCCTACGAATTAGTCTTCCTCCCATCAAGGCTACATCCAACAATTATGATCCATTTATTTGTGTTGATCTACCATCACCATTAGATGTGGCATAGATGAGTGACATGGTTGTGTGTAATGTGTACATGTAGTCTCCATCACCAATTTACTAGCAGCATACCAATTTATTAGTGAGAAGCATGGGATCCCTCTTGATTTTGTATCAACACATATTAGATGGAATTCTTCTAGATAGAAAAGTTGGGGTGAGGAAAATTCATAGGGTATAGGGGTATCAAGATATTTCAAACAATGCTATAACCCCCACACATGTTCAGATTGATCCTACAACTTACCTCTCTCATAATGTTCCAGATCAAGTTGAGGTTGCTACACTTGATATTGTTCTTGGCACATATAGTGCACTTCTTTTTGACAATGGTATTGTACCATGTACAAGTTTCCCCATAATTTCCATGCATTCTTTTGAAATTAGTGGGATTGGTAGAGACATCAAGTCTGTAATGCATGTACTTGAATAATTTATATATTTCACATTCAAAAAATTTGCATGTATATTAAATAAAATTGATTTTAAAGTAGTTATAATGGCTATATTGTAGAAAATGATAAAGTATACCGTCCTCGTGGTAGAAATTTCATCAAAACCAGCATTTTTGACCTCAAGGTCCCACAGGTGATCTGGAAAGGTTTCATGAAAATAAAACATTTGAAAATAGAGCACAAAGGAGAAAGCACCATTTTGTGTTCCCCAACTGGCTACCAGTCCCGCCTCACAAGATATTGAACAAAAATGGTCAACCAATTGTAGATATATGTGAAAGAGACACCTTGTATAATAGGGATTTTTAGGACAAAGCTTACAAGAAATAATCAACTTTTTTGCAACGGTCATATCAAGAAGTAGAGGCAGACCTCAAGTCATTTAGGAATAGAGGCTCAAAAATCATGCAAACTAAAAGTGAAGGGCGCCTAGAATAGACAAATAAAAGTTCTAAAGATTTGCAAGCTAAAAACTCAGAAGCTCAGAAGTCTCATTACCTTTGAATCTAGGAAATGCTTTGGAAAATAGAAACCCTAAGAGTCAAGGGAAAATGACAAGGATTAAGGATGTGAGATAACAACATGGCCCCTTTGCATCAACTATAGATCAGCAAGGTGCTCCCTTCAATCCATAGTCACACAATTGGCCTCCCATACAAAAGACCACTAAAGAAGATGCACAAGCTGAGATCAAGAAAATGGTTCGGAAAGAGAAAAAATAAAAAATAAAAAATAAGAAGCAATCAAAGTAAAAAGGAGTTCATAAGCAAGTTCGGAAACACAGGAATCATAAAAGGAGGAAAATGAACTACCTAATAGGATCAACCATCAAAAGGAAAAATCTCCTTCTTTAGGAGATCGAGATGTGGTTAAAATCACTTTTCTAGAAAATATGTTGCAAGCCCAAAAACAAGATTTACAAGATAAAGCACTAATTTTTAAGTTTTGGAACTTAACTCTACCTTTAGCACAAGTAAAAGATTTGATTTATGATGATTGGGCAGGAGTGCAACAATTTTTTTACTTGAATGTTGAAAAGGGTATATTTGTAGTCATATTTGATAGAAAAACTCAAAAAGAAGCAGTATTTAGAATCAAATCATGGGTTTTACAAGGGTTAGGGTTATGCATGCAACCCTGGATTCCAAAATTCAAACCGGAAGAAGCTACATTTAGGTTTGTTCCTTTTTGGTTCCAAATGCCAGAATTACCTCTAGAATATAGGGAGCTAAATCTGGTTGAGTCAATAGCTAACCACATGGGAATTTTCCTCATGCATGATAAGGATTTCTCTAAAAACCCCTCAAAACCCATTAGAACTTCTGCTCGCATAGATATGACTAAATATTTTCCGCTTCATATCTAATTAACTTCAAAGTTTGGAAAATGGCACCAAAAAATTTTCTTTGAATCCCCTGAAACTACTTTCTCTCATTGTCACATTATAGGCCATTCTTCTTCGCAATGCCCATTAGGATCTTTTGCATCAATTTCCAGTCATATGGTAAATTCTAAAATTACTCTGCGTCAACACAACCAGTTTGAAACATTGAACCATAGGATAGATGCATGCATACAAAATGAGCCAAATAGTCAAGAAATGCCAAATCAAGAGATTAATAACATGAAAAATTTCATGCACAAGAGGAAAAGGGAAGAAGTTGGGACAAAATTGGGGCTTTTTACAAATCCAAGAGCAAATAAAAAAGTTGCATTATAGTTTAAATTGCCAAAAAACACATGGAACCTATTACAAATTTTCTCTAGTCTATCACTTAGGCTATACTCTTCGAAGGAAAAACTAAGTTCTGAGTACCAACTAGAGGAATTAGTGAAGAAACTAATGTCTCAAGGAACTAGGGATTATTTAATTGCTTGGTCACTAAAAGATAGCATGTAGCAAGGTCAACTGGTCACTAAAGAGTTGCCTCCTTTTGATGGGGAAGATAAATGGCTCTCCTTGAGTTCAACAAAGAGAATAAATGATGTTGACCTTGAGTATCTAGTAGATAAGCTATTGTTTTCAATTGGTTTAGATTTATTCAATGAAATTGCAGTGGAAGAGGGTTTTTGGGAAAACAACATTTTTTCAGAACTACAGGGTGAACAAAGTTCTTTGGGATTTCATCAACAACAAAATGAGGTGATAGGGCAAGAGGTTTTTGCAAATACTTTGAATGTTCAAAATCTGTTGGATACAAAAGGCCAAGTACCTAGGAAAGAAACACAAAGGGAAAGCCTGTTAGAATCAAAAGTTGTGGCCCCTGAAAGGGACAACATCAAATCTATTACAGTGTCACAATCCTTGTTTCAACCTTTTGTGAAGAAATCCCCTGGGAAAAGAGGGAGAAATTCAAATCTCACCAAGATGAAGGAACAAATAGAGGCAGGAGTGTAGAAAACAAATTTTGATTTCATGTCAAATAAGAGACCAAGGAGAGCATGTTGCTCTCCTAGGGCACAATGAGGATTTCTTCATGGAATGTTAGGGGTATCAATGCCCCTGACAAGTTTGTTCGCATCAAGCAACTAATAGATGCTTGTGGAGAAGACATTTTTCTTCTACAAGAAATGAAGTCCTTAGTAGAAGCTTTTGAATCCTCAATAAAAGAGTGGGTTAGATGGGAATCAACACACTCACTAGCTCAAGAGGCATCAGGAGGTTTAGTCATCTTGTGGAATCCAAATTTGGTAATAGTTCAATCACATAAAAATGAGAATTATTGGTAGCTTGTAGAAGTGACAAAGTTTGAACTACATTTTTTACTTATAAATGTCTATGAACCCACATCTACTTTGGATAAGAAGAATTTGTGGGATGAACTTACAAGGAAAATAGGACTGATTCATAGTGGGAAAATCATATTGGTGGGGGATTTTAATGCTATAACATCTCTACAAGAAAAGAGTGGAGGAATAATCCCACCACCAAGAGTGATGTCAAATTTCAGCCTATTTATAGCACTGAATATGCTAAGGGATATTACACCAATGTCAGGAAATTTCACCTAGACCAACAAAAGGAAAGGTTTTCTTCAAATAACAGAGAGATTAGACAGGTTTTTGGTGTCTCCCAATTGGTTTATTTCCTCACATAATCTAAGTTCAAAAATTCTACCATATCCCAATTCAGATCATTATGCAATTTGTTTGACCATAACGAACATAACTATCCCAAGAGAAAATCCCTCTTTTAAGTTTGAAAGCATGTGGTTTAGGAATCCTCAATTTATGGATCTTCTAAAAGAATGGTGGGTCAATGCTCCATATGAACTTGCTTGGTACCAAGATGTTTTAGTTTCATAGAAAATTGAATTTTGTGAAGCATCAAATAAGAATCTGGAACAAACAAGTATTCAAAAATATATTTCAGCAGAAAGATATAGTGTTTAAAGAATTAACAGTAGTCCATGAAAATATAATTCAAAATGGCCTAGATGCTGATTTATATGACAAACAGAAAAAGTTGCAAGAGGAATGGGAAGATTTATGTGTGTGAGAAGAGGTCTTTTGGACAAAAATTTGAGAATTATGGCTAAAAGAGGGAGACCGTAACACTAAATTTTTTCATGCTTCTACACAAATTAAGAGGGATGCAAAATCAATTCATTCAATTCAGGAACTATCATTAGGAAGTTGGCTCTCAAAGGAAGAAGACATTAATAATGAAGGTGAACTAAGTTTTTCTCAGAACTTATATCTACCTCGCCTAGCATTGATACCAATAGAATTAATGACCAGCAAGAATTGTTGAGAAATATTCCACACCTCATTAGTAATGAAGACAATAATATGCTCATGAAACCCTTCACTATGGAAGAGCTTAAATATGGAGTTTTCTCACTGCCACCTGATAAGGCTCCTAGTCCCGATGGATTCATGGCTTTATTTTTTCAAAAATGTTAGGATTTTTTGTGTTTTGAGCTTCTTTGGGCACTTGAATAATCTAGAAGAATTGGATCCATGTTTGAGCAATTTAATGTAACTAACATTGAAATCTTTCCAAAAGTTAAAGAGCCTAAAATAGTTGTTGAGTTTAGGTCGATTTCATTGTGTAATACAATTTACAAAATATTCACTAAAGCAATCTACCTAAGGCTACAACCGCTAATTCCAAGGATTATCTCTTAGGAGCAAGGAGGATTTGTTCCTAGAAGGGAGACATATGAAGGATAAATTGTTGCACATGAGGTGTTGCACACAATATCAACATCAAAGTTTCCCTCCTTCATTGTGAAGTTGGATATGATGAAAGCTTACAATAAGGTAGATTGGCAATTCCTCAATAAGGTTCTATCAAAATTTGGATTTTGTTCTCAATGGCATAGGTGGATAATGTCTTGTTTATCTGGAGCCAAGTTCTCAGTGATCATAAATGGAAATCCAACAGGTTTCTTCAGTTCTTCTCAAGGAGTTAGACAAGGAGATCCACTTTCTCCATTTCTTTTCATTATTATGGCAGAAGCACTAAGTAGGTTCTTTCTTCTAAAGCATAATCAGAGTCTATGGCAACAAGTGCAGATAGCATATTCAAGTATTTCAGTCATGCACTCCCTCTTTGCAGATGATACTCTCCTATTAAAAAAATCAACATTATGGGAAGCTAAACAGGTCAAAGAGGTTCTCGATAAATATTCATCAGCATCTGGGCAAAGAATCAATTCAGCTAAATCCAAGATTTATATCTTAAAAACTCTTGATGCCTTGAATAAGAAAATTGTGAAGACTTTGGGGTTTCAAGAAGCGAAGTTTCCTTGTACCTACTTAGGGATCTTTTTCTTTAAAGGCTCAAACAAAGCACATTATTGGGATAAGGTTATTAATAGGCTTAAAGCAAGAATTTTGATTTGGAAAGCTAGATGGCTATCATTGTTAGGTAGAATTCTTCTAATTAAATCAGTTTTAGCTTCAATTCCAAATTATTTCTTAGTTGTCCTTAAAGCTCTTGCATTAGTAATTTCTCAAATTGAAAAGATAATAAGATCTTTCCTCTGGAAAGGTAACATTGATGAGCAGAAAAAAGTACCCCTAATTTCACTAGATGTTCTGGCAAGAGGTAAGAAATAAGGAGGGGTTGGAGTTCAAAATCCCTCATGGAGAAACAAAGAATTTGGGGCCAAACTTGCATGGAAAATGTATTCTAATCCGGAGGCTAAATGGTCTAGGATAATGCAAGTCAAATATCTAGATAATGAAAATCCAACAAGAATCTTAATAGTGGCAGACCCTCCAAAGGGATCTACTATTTGGAATTTCATTTTGAATAGTAGGAGTCTCATAACGAGGTTTTCATCATGGGAGGTAAATGATTGAAAGAACGTAAAGTTTTGGTCAGACTCATGGAATGGAAAACCTCCAGTGGCAGAAAATAAGGACCTTCAAGAGGTAAGAACAATTCTAAGTCAATCCAAACATGCAACACAACCCCAATGTGCATTTTCCTTTTTTTGGAATAACAAATTCTTACCAAAAGTAGGTAGTTTTGCATGGCTTTCCATACAAAAATCAATTCTTACAAGTGATCATCTAGTCAAATTGAAAATTGAAGAACTATTCAAGTCCCTGTTATATGAAGAGGGGTATAAAACAGCTAATCATTTGCTTCTTCAATGCACTTTTTCCCAACAGTGCTAGAATTTCATTAAAAACAAGTTAGATCTCTATAATCCTCTTCCAAATACAATTTGGGATCTCTTTCAAAGCTGGCCACTTCTATACCAGTCTTCATTTTTTGCATGTATTTGGCATATTGTCCCAGTAATTGTTGTATGGAATATTTGGTGGGAAAGAAACATGAGAATTTTAAGGAAAACAAAATCACTAGTTGAGATGTCGATGATGAAAATAGAAAAAGCAATATTAGAAGGGGTAAATACTTGTGTTCAAAAAGAGAAATTCACAAATTCATTATTTACAAACTGGGACAATTTCATTTTGATGAATTGGAAGGGAATTAAGCTACCATTTGATGGTAGTATGCTTAAAAATAGCAACAATAAAGTTGATAGCAGCTTGCTCAAATGAATCCCACCTCAAGAGGGATTTGTTAAATTATATTTTGATGGGGCATGTAAAGGTGAATCAGGAGTATCAAGAGTAGGTATCTGTATCAGAAACTCATCAGGGGATATTTTGGAAGCTTCCTCAATTCATTTAAAACAAGGCACGAACAATAGCACAGAAGCACAAGCATTATTATTGGGATTGGAATTGGCTTCACAAATGGGGATTTCAAACCTTCACATAGAAGGCCGGTACTATATTTAGCTCCATTTTCTGATGAATTTTTGTTGAAATTTTGACAAACTACTGTCAGAACACCGACAAACCACTACAATAATTTTCGTCAGAACCTTTTCGTCGCTTTTCTAACGAACCTTGAAATTTCGAACTCATGACATGAATTCGTCGGTAGTTTCCATGGTAATGGTGATAGGGTTTTCGTTGAACTTTCGACGAACCATGTTTCAATCTAACGATGGACATTAGGTAGAAAACAAGCAGGACAAATCAGCCAAAACGATGGACATTAGGTAGAAAACAAGTGGGACAAATCAGCCAAAATGTCGGAACACCACCAGAAAATCATCGAAATAGCAATGAAAGGGTCATGTCATAACATCAAAAAAAATTCTAAGGTACAACAATTTCATCGATCATTTTTGAGGTTTTGTCAGACATGTTTGTCAAAATTTTGATGAAACTGTGCAATTTTTTTTTTTTAAGTATTCCATTTGCAAACATTATAGTCTAGAAAAATGTAATTGGCTAGTGTAAATCCAAATTCGACAACCTTTTCCAACATCCTCCCTACCTGTGCCAAAAGGGGAGCTTTGTAATAGGGTATGGACATCCATCAAAACATAAAGGATAGAGGATTTTCATTAGTTTTAGTTGCAACTGCCCTATTAGACATGTATGCAAAATGTCAAAGCATATACAAGGCACATGAACTATTTGATAGAATGCCTCAAAGAAATGTTGTCTCATGGACTACAATGATTGCAGGATATGCACAAAATAGATTTTTTCAAAAGGCTTTAGAAATTTTAAAGCAAATGTAATTGGCTGGTGTAAAGCCAAATTCGACAACCTTTGTGAGCATCCTCCCTTCATGTGCCAAAAGGGGAGCTTTGGAACAGGGTATGGACATCCATCATAACATAATGGAAGGGGGATTTTTGTCAAATATTATAGTTGGAAATGCTCTAGTGGTAGATGTTGTTAGATGTTGCTCCTTTGGTTGTCTATGGTGTTGTTTTCATAAACTATTGTGTGTATGATTGAGAAATAGTGTTCTATAGAAGGGAAAACAACTAGAATCTCATGAAGAGTGGAATAAGCTTCATTTTAATGCTTATAGAGGTAAGAAAGAGGAGTTTAGTGAGGTCCTAAATCTTCATGAGAAGATGTTAAGTTGAAACACAAGAATCATCCTCCTCGAAGAAAACTAATGTTGATCAAGTTACTCCATGGTCAAACACTTTATCATCTCATCACATGGATAACTAGAGACAAAGATGTTCTAGATTCTATCTAATATTTTCCTTGTGGTACAAGGAAAGATGGAAATTGTGCAATCAATTGAGGGATTCATCCTCTTTCGTGCATTGATTGTCTATAGCTTTTGAGGATGAAGTCCTCTATTTTGGGGATTTGTGATCTATAAAAGGATTCATTTTTGTTCTCCATGGCATGTTTGAAGAGATATTTGAATAGGAGATAGGCTCCTGGACACTAAAGTGTGCATTAGATGATATAGGACATTGATGTGCAAGCTTTGGAAAAAGAGAGAAGCTTCAAAAAAGGATTTATTTTGGTCTTTGTGGTGATTTCATTGGTTGCAATAAGTAATGGAAGTGAATTCACTACAGCAATTTGAAAAATATCATGGTAAAAAAAAAAATCACAAGCTTATAAAAAGTTGTTAATTTTCTTTGTGTGAGATTGGTGTTACATGTCATCTTGACTTTGGATGATTATTCATTTGATGGTTTTCTTCAATATTTTTAGCTTCCTAAAGAATTGTAATGCTTTTTATGGTCATTGTAATCTTGAATTTCCCATGAAAGGAGAGCATTTTGAAGGAATTTAGAGTGGCAATTTGCAAGCTTCCTAAGTTCCTAGTGATGGTTCAAGTTTTTTAGCAGGGTTGTGGGGTTTTGAGAAATTTGAGAGGTCATAGAGGATAGACTATAGTTGGTTTGCATTGTCAATGCATGCCTTAGAGGCTTAGAACAGTTGTAAGTGCCATTTGAAGGATTCTAAGTGATTAAGTGCTCACATTTGCTAGAATTTTTACCTAGAAGTGGGTTTCTCTAGAATATATTGGTGTTCCTCTTTGATTGCATCGTTTCTCTCTGTTTTCCTACATCTTTTTTTTTCTTGCTAAAATAAAATCAATCGTATGGTTCTGTCAAGTTAAATTTTTTTTGTTGATGACTACATATGGAATATCCATTGTACTTTACAGATCACAAAAATTCTTAAATTATCCTGGAATACTTTTCCAATCTCAATAACTTATTTCTTTCCAATCTATCACCATAGACTTTATTAGTGGACTACCCATAATTACTTCTTTAAGAATGGTTTTTTTTTTGTTGTATGTCATCTTTCGAAGATGTCTATTTTATTCCATGAAACAAAACTATTGATGTGTCTAAAACTATGTTTTTTTTCTAGCATTTATGATGTTACTTTGGCTTAAAAATCACAATTGTTTCTAATTGTGTCTCCTAATTTCTTTCAATTTTGGAAAACCTTGTAGAAGCCTTTAGGTTGTCAACTGAGATTTTTTATATCCTTTAATTGGTAAACTAATGGTCAAACTGAAGTAGTTAATCTCTTCCTGTTTCATCCTCTTCTCATCTATCATCAATTAAATAAGCATTGGGACACATATCTCCATACATTCAAACTACCTAGATTAGAGCTATCCATGTATCTATAGGACATTCTCCATTTGAGTTCTGCTATGTGTATGAACACCTTGCTCTCTATGAGATTCTAGTAGGGTTCATCTCATGAAAAAATGGACCAAGATAAGACACTTTTTCCATTTGAGGTCTGCTATGGGTATGAACACCTTAATCCCTATGAGATTCTAGTAGCTCTTCTGATAGGTTTATCTCATGAATAAAAGGAGCAAGATAAGACACATTATCCAGTTGAGGTCTGCCATGGGTATGAACACCTTGCGTCCTATGAAATTTTAGTAGGTCTTCCCATAGGTTCATCTCATCAACAAATGGAGGAAGACAAAGACAACATCTACCAATTTATTAACCAATCAGAAAAATTTTCTACCTTTTTTTTTACTTTATAAATGATAAATTTTTCAAAAAAATAAATGATCTACATACCTGTAATCTCACAATGCTACTTATTTGTTCACTGTCCAAAGATTGGAAGACAATATACTCATCAATACGATTTATGAACTCATGTCGAAAGGTGGCCTGTGCTACTTCAATATAAAATAAGAATCCAAAAGCTTGATTACCCTTGTTGAACCACTTAACTTTAGCACTTTCATTTGTACATTTTTTTTCTACCCCAATTGTAACTCTATATAACCTCTTGTTCTTTAGTATTAGTTGAACCTTAGTTTTCCATTGATGGCAGTTAAATGGAATTAAAAGAGGAACTAGAACATTTGAATCCATGCTTGTTGATTGTTGCAACTAATTTACAAGTGCAAAAAAGAAAATATAGGAGGAAGAAGTACACACAACACAAGGCTATCCACAAGATAGTTAATTTCTTGTTGTAGCCAACCAATTAGGCCTCTTGGAGCAGCGTTGTTTTGGTCCATTGCTCTTTTTCTATTCACTATCATGAATTTTTTGAGGCCTTGTAGGGGCATATAATACATATCTAAGTTTAGTGGTTTGGGCCTGGTATAGGCTTGTATGTGGATTATATTTTGACTGTCCTACTAGGCAGGGCTACAAGGGTTAAAAGGGTAAAGAGGCCTAAAGGTTAGAGCGATGAGAAAATGGAGTTTCCTAAGTGAAAATTAGGGTGTTAAGTTTTGGTTTGGTCCTATTTGACATGATCTAAGTTGTTACAAACCCTCTTGTTTGTGAGATTACAAGAACCCTAGGTGAGTTGGGTCTTTTCCTTGAAGGAATAGTGGATTGGAAAGGTCCATTCAAAGAGTATTTGAGAGAGTTGTGCTAATTTGGTGGTTTGATCATCTAGTTGATCATCTAAAGAAGCTTTCCCTTCTCACTCTCAATCACTTATTCCTACATATTTCACTATCCTTGGTCTATCAATCACTTAATGTATTATTTCCATGTCACAAAACAAGAATCTTCTATCATGAACAAGGTTGTAGTATGAAGGACTCTAGCATACTCTGGGATCTACTCATTTCCTATCAAATTTCCCCATAATAACCCTTGTTATTTTTGTGATGGACATAAGCTAATACATTATTCTTCAATTGTGACAAAACCTTTATGGAGTTACCCTCTCAAATGACACATGAATGCATAAATTTGAGAGGAAGATAGTAAGTTGAATGAATGTAAGTAGAGAAATTTGTGCATACCTATAGATGGTACAAAATTTCATGGTTAAGTGGAAGCCTCCCATCAACAACAAGATCCAAATATCCATGTCTCTATCTCAATCGAGCCTCTAAACCTTTCAGAGCTATCAATTTTTCCACTAACCTGTTATGCACAAAAAGTAAAATTTTAGAGTTATGTCACCACTAAAAACAAAAGAAACAAAGCTTCGAAACCAAATCCGTACACAACACAATGTGGTATTCATACAAAGCCATACAAACAAACTAAACTCAGAACATTGGAATGGAAACAACTTGAAATTATGATGTAGAGCATGGATTCAGTTTACTCAATTGGAGGCACATTTCACAATAATGGATTCTTCATGTAAAAAATTTGTACGAGGTTCAAATATTAAAGAGATTGATGAAAGATAGAGGAATTAAAAAGATACTTGCATGTAGTTGGACTGATCTTCTCTTTGTTTCGAGAATAGTTTAATATTCTCTACTTAACAGGGCCAACCACGTGACGATGGAAGCTCATTTCCCCCCCCCCCTCACATCACTCTCAATTCCCCATACCTAATCATATAACATTAATCATTCATTCATCCATTAATAACATATAACATTCATTTATCCATCCATTAATAACATATAGCATTCATTCATTAACATATTCACATTCATTCATTCATCCATAAATAATATATAACATTAATTCATTCATCCATTAATAAAATATAACATTCATTCATTAACATATAACATCCATTCATTCAGTTGTTACATATTATCAAAAATATGGTTGTCATAATATGATTACAATCACTTTTTTTTTTGTTTCTTTAATTTTGAAGCTAAAAAAAGCTGAAGTGGAGTATCATTTTCTAAATCATTTGTCCCCCCTTAAGTTGTTCTACCCTCTGCTCATGATATTAATGTACACCTAGTCGTGTATTGATCACGATGTGGAGGCTGCTTCAAGGGGGGTCTATTGCAATTACAAAGAAATGTTAAATTGATATGTTTTGTTATTATTGTTACAAGTATTTTATTAATTAAAAAAACATTAGAGTGGTGCTCTTTACCTGATGGAGCCACATCATGTTCCTGATCTTGTTATATAGCCTCATGCTCAACATGTTGAACACCCTCTAAATCCTAATCTAGAGTTGAAACATGAAAGGTTACATTAATGAATACACCAATGTAATTAAATATTTTTAAAAGAACATTAAGTGGTCCTCTTTACCTAATGGGGCCACATCATGTTCCTGATCTTCTCTAGCTTGATCATGCTCAACATGTTGATCACGCTCTACATGCTCTAAAGTTGAAACACGAAAGGTTACATCAATTAATACACCAATTTCAATTAAAGATGTTTAATTGTATTAATCCATATTTCATTTTATATAGCACATGAATACATCCAGTACCAGGATGCACACCATGACCTTCATCTGCAGGTTGTGCTCCACCCTCACCAAGTTGCATTCCAATGTTAGGTGCAGTATTAACATTGGCTATTTGTTTAAAACAAATAGGAACATAATTACTTTATGGTGGAAATTAATATTGAATAGATTGCACAAGTATTCAATTTTAAATAAACTTTATTGAGTTTATTTACCTGTGTGTCGGATGCAATGGAATATTGTGTTTTCCTAGTCAAGACTCTTAGGCATTTAGCCACAACTTCATAGCCATGCTGGAAGGAAATCTTCATTTCCTCTGTGGGTGCTCTATTGAATTCAGAGCCTTGCATTTTTGCATAAGATCATGAATTTTGCTTCTATGGTGTGATAAAACCAAAATTGTTTGCAATTTATTATTTGGATGCAATATTTCATTTATTGATACTTACAATTATTACGGCTAATTTCATCTAACCACCAGAGCCAAGTTTGTGTTGCCCATGTTTTTCTAGTCTTTCCTTTGTTTCCCTCGATATGTTGGGTAGTCTATAAATTTTTTGAAATATATTAGATTATGTAAAAAGAAAGAGTAATCAATATATAATTACATTTTTGATAGTATCACATACCTTCTTTGGTCTGGTGGTGTCTTTATTTTTTTTATTTTTATCCTTCTCCTTTCCATACGACACCAGGTCATTCCACTCCCTCTCTGGAATCATGGAGGGATGCTCGTACTTTTTGTTCTTCTCTAAATGTGACCTATATTGGTCCCTCACATACTTTAGATACGTACTAGCTTTCTTAAGGACCTTGATTCGGTTGAATGTTTTATCACTAAACAACACAACTAAACGTTAATGAGCTCATCCTTTAAATCTTGATTTTGGGCATTCCATCATGTATGTATGGTGGGCCCGAAGAGCTCCAATGTTATATCACCTAGATGTTTATAAAAAACATCATTTCCTACAAAATGATCATGGGATCATTAGTCTAAAAAGAGTGATCAATAAGTAAATTTCAATTGGATTATATGTAATAATAATTCAAACATTTTAAATTACCTAGGACCTTCTCTATCTTTATGGGAATGAAATCCTCGGTCACCACAAATGTGACTGGCAATGTTCTTGTACTAGTAATACAGGAAGATCCAGGAAATGTTGCTAAAACATCACCAGCACTAGTGGCCTATGCATCACCAATACTACCAGATGTGTGCATGCTATGTGTTTCCAACATTTCAGTCGACAATATAGGCTCGAATAATGGGGTCGAATGATCATGTGATGTATGTGCAAGAAGATCAGGATGGACACTTGTACCAACCCCTACTTCACGGGCAACACCTGCAATACCCTGATCATGGGCAGCAGCATCATGAGGACACAAAAAATATTGTAGAAAAAACACATATTTAGTTCATGACATAAAGGATTACAAATTATAAAACCATGAATGAACTTATGTTATAATTAAGACCTCATGACAATTTACTTGCAATTTTTGTACTCTCTTAGTCAATATTTTAACCCTCTCTCTTATCTCATTTGTTTGAGGCACTATGAATAACAATTGAAGGATTTCTTCATTGCATTTTTTTGTGTCTTCCCTATCATATTGATAGGGTTTGTTGAATAAGTGATGTCATCATCCAATAATAGTGACTGCACCTCGACCCTATGCATGCTCTCCTCTATTGCTGGTGCCTTTCCCCAATCAGTTGTCTGCAACAAGAATATTTAAAACATTATCGAAATTAACCCAATAAACTTATGAAAGAAACATAATAATAAAACATTTTTCTTGTATCTAATTTTTACAATTACAATGAGGTAAACCTGTCAGGTAGAAGCACCTGAAGATGTATTGCAATCTATGGTCTGGGTCAAAGCCTTCCCCATACGATCAATCTCTTGTTGTGACAAAAATTAATATAAAAAAAATTACTAAAATGAAACCAATAGGCTTACGAAAAAAACATAATAATAAAATGGTATATTGGAATCATTAATTGGAGGTTGGGTAAAATGGTATATAGTACGTACCACCCCCATAGTAACTATGTTTGTATCTAAGCGATTCAAATTGTAATCTATTAGCAACTCTTCCCCTACAGTTATTGATTTTACCACATACGAATACACAGTTTCCCTCGCACGCCTCAAATATGAAATTGGGTTGCTTATTTGTTGACCCAAGTCATGTACTATTTATAAACCCTGCAATATTCCCTGATGCTTTTGGCCTTCCATCAATGTACACAACCACTCCTTTATTTTAATCCTTATCTTTTAGTTGTATATAATTTGTTGACAGTGCATAATTTGTGTATATCGAATTAGCTGCATCCAATCTTTGTAACTATAACAGGTTTTGACATACTCCATCAATTCAGTAACTTTGTCGTAATATACCTTTATGTCATCCATGCAAAATAGGCCCAAACCATGTAATGATGATGGTGTTATGCAATATATCCTCTCGCTGACACAAAAATCAATTTTTATTGGAGGAAGTTCCCTAGGTACCCATTGTTTCTGTAAATGTTTGCACCTCAAGGGCACCTCAATGTCGCCTATGCTCTCATCATCATAGGAACATGACCCCCCTTCAGCAAGAAAAAATTCCATGCATTTACAGAATTTTCTTCTAATATTTTGACCTCTAGTTGATCTCCCTCTTTTAGACCTACTACATGTCTCGCTTTCCTCTTCTCTTCCTGAATTTCCCTCGCTCGATGAAGATAGATCTAAAAAATACCTATTTGGTGGTACCTGCACTCATAAGGATGTTGGATGAAGTTATTTCATGGTGATGTGATCCCAAGGTGACATTATGATTAATCTATCATTTCATCACTAGAATTTGACTAGTTATAAGGTAATCAAGTCTTGATATATTGCAAGTTATTGTTACTACCATCCAAATGTGTCCATCACAAATCAAATCAATGTATGAAGGAGACTATCCCTTGCAATTAATTACTTTAAACTTTGTAACAAGTGTTAAATGTGAATATGGTCCACCAGTTACACAACCAAGGCCTCAAATGTCTTGTGCTGAAGAATGGTTTCACCATACATAATATTTTGGTTTAAGTTGTCTTGAAAAAGATGAATTAGAACACTAATAGACATAATTCAAGTGCACGTGTGAGGTGGTTCAGTTTTCCACTGATAAACTCCATATGTCTAATTGGTTAACGGGAAGGGAGTATGTACTAGGACTGGTTAAGTCATCATAAGTTTATGCTTTGGCAATAAAAATTGTTTACGTCATCTTAAATCTTCCTCTGTCCAATTGCTTGGAGACTTTTGGTATGTTTTAAGGTAGGATGAGTGGTTGCATCAATTTTATAGTTCTCTATGACAAGGTTTCAACGTCTTCAAATAGTGAAAGTTAGTGCTCATAGTCATTTGAAACAACATCATTTTGATTCTTCAAAGGCTTGTAGTAGGTTTTGAGTTTGTGTGATAAGTTTCAATGTAATCACAAGCTCTCCATCCTCACTTTGTAAGCTTAGTGCACCTTGGAAAATTAAAGAATAAAAATTCCATGATGCAACCAGGTGCTTGAGGGTATTTTCCTTGGTGTTTTGAAATGGTTTTGATTCCTTTTGACACCTCTTAAAGGATCTTTGTATTCGGGCTTGTGGAAGTTGTATTAACTTGCCTTAACTAGGAAATTAGGTGTCTAAATGATGTTTTGTTAGTTCCCAATGTACAACCAATTAAAATTTAAGTTTTGGGATGTCATGAAGGTTGGTTTAAGATAGAAATAATCCTCTCTTGGTTGAGGCATTTGGGTTGATGAATCATTTTGAAGTTCTAATGCAAAAGCTTGTTGTTTTCTGGAAAATATGTGTGTAAATTTCTTGTTATACTGCGTGGTATGGCCTTTGTACATACTGTATGGGTAAATTACTATTATTTTTGGATAGAGGGAAGACCTATCTTTCTTTTGGAGGTGATTTGACAAGTTTTTATTGAGTATAAAAGAAGATATCGCCATTTTAGCAGGAACTAGTATAAAAACCCTCAAAACTAGGGTTTTGATTGAAGAATGGCTCTTTCTTCCATCTCCATGTTGTAATAATGCTAATTCTTGGTGGGATGGAAGATATTTGTGTATATTTTCATATTTTTAGGGTTCTAGAGAATTTCATGTTGTGTGGAGGAATTTTTGCAATGTTCTAGCCCTGGCATCCTCATGTGACAGGCCTAGATTGTGAAGCAAAAAGTTGAGTTTTGCTTGTTTAGGGTGATTTTAACTATGAAGAAACTTAGGAGTGATAGAAATGGGTGTAACTAGCCTATAAGAATCTGTTTCAAGGCTTTGGGGTGAAGGGGAGATCCTAGATAGTCAATTTTCTTGTTGTAGCCTATCAATTAGGCCTCTTAGAGTAGTGTTGTTTTGGTCCATTTCTCTTTTACTGTCCACTGTGAAGAAACAAGGTTTTGAGACTTTGTAGGGGAATATATTACTTGTCTAATTTTATTGGTTTGGTTTTGATAGAAGCTTATATGTGGATTTTATTTTTACTATCCTACCAGGTAGGGCTACAAGCCTTTTAGTGGTAAAGAGGCCTAGTGGTTAGAAAATGTAATTTCCTAAGTGAAAACATGAATTTCATGGTTTGGTTTAGTCCTATTTGACATGATCCAAGTGGATACAATCCCTCTTTATTGTTTGAGTACAAGATCCCTAGTTTTGGGGGTCTTTTGCTTGAAGGAATAGTGGATTGGAAAGGTCCACTTAAAGAGTATTTGAGAGAGTTGTGCTAAGTTGGTGGTACAGAGGCCTAGTGGTTAGAGCGATGAGAAAATGGAGTTTCCTAAGTGAAAACTTGAGTGTCATGGTTTTGTTTAGTCCTATTTGACATGATCCAAGTGGATACAATCCCTCTTGATTGTTTGAGTACAAGAACCCTAGTTGTGGGGGTCTTTTCCTTGAAGGAATAGTGGATTGGAAAGGTCCATTTAAAGAGTATTTGAGAGATTTGTGCTAAGTTGGTGGTTTGATCATCTAAAGAAGCTTCCCCTGCTCACCAATTCCTCTAGAAATTGATATTAATTAGTTGTTGTAGCCCTTTTTTTAATAGATTATTTTATATCATTCCAGAGCTCGCTTTATTATTGAATATGGGAACACGAGTCTATGTTGATATATTTTTCATTGAAATCTAAAGACTAAGAGGTACCTATTCCACCAAAATCATTTGAGACACGATCCCATCCTCATCCCTTATATCATATCTTTGGAAGTTTAAACCTTGATAAATGAACAACTTTGGAAGTTTTGACAAGGATGAAGACTATGAATGAAAAGGCATGTACAGGAAGCTATGAAGGTGTTCAAATTTCCTTTAAGATCCAAGGTTGAAAATTAAGAATAGTGACAAATGCATTAGGTGGCAGATCTGAAGATTAAAGAGTAGTCTTCTACAATAGGATCAAATAGAAAAAAAACCTTTTAGAGAATTCAGTTAAATCCTCATTAGGGTTCAAATGGAAATCTAATGTTCACTGCCTTGTCTATGTTTCTTTCTATATAATGATACATAAAGATTTATTCACTTTCTTCTTCAAAAATCATGGTATGCAATCAAGAGTTTTAAAAGAAAGAGTTTTAGAATATGGGAAATTTTGTTTTTAGGTCCATCTTTGAACCCTTGATTATACCCTATGTAATTCTTTAGCCAATTATATGTTAAGGTGGTTAGAATTTTAAAATATCTCTACTTAGATGTGACCTTTTATCCCTTAAGTCCTCAAATCTTTGGGTAATGTGTTGCAAGTGGAAGAAACAAGGTCTACTCTTCCCCATATTAACTCTAGGGTTTTTATATCTCTCAAATCTTAAGAGTGTATTCTACATATTTTGTACTTTCAATTGAGTGATAATCAAACTAAACATGATATTGAATTTTTGAGAGGTTTGAATGCTTGTTTTCTATGTAAAATGGATGGTCATCAAAGAATGCACGGCCCAAAAATTCTTAAGAATATTAATAGACTTGTAGATAATATAATTTCATCCTTGATTGTGTAGGAAATAATAAAATAGACAATAGAAAAATTTACAAGAATGAATTTGATACTTTAGATGATATTCTTGACAAATTGGAGGACTCTCATTCTAGTGAGGCATATGTTGGTAGCCTTGAATATATGCCTTTTGTCAACAATGAGCTTGCTCTTCTTGTTTTTTTTCAAGGATAATTCTAGGTAATAAAAAAATTCCCAAGAGCTTTCCTTAGAAATATTGAAATATTTTAAGTTGTTTGTTAGTTTGGATACACCTCCCATTGCTCCCCAAGCTCTACAAAACATTGATTCTATGATTTCCAAAGACCTTTCCCATACACTTTTCATGAGTAAATCTAAAAGTAAAGATTCAATTTTATTAATTATCTATTCCAAGATGAGGCTACCATCTAGGGGTATTTTGTCCCTAGGCCAAGTGTTGATGTGGATGGATGAAAAAAGAGAAAGCAAATCGACTCATGTGTTAATAATCACAAGAGTGGAAAAAATGGAGAGGAAAAATAATCCAAATATTTTGATAGGTTGTACTATAAATTAAAATAGGATGCACCAATTGGAATGTTAGAGTTTGGAATCTTCTGGAAAGAATGCATTTTAAGATCCTCTTACAATAATAGGCTTAAAATGGATTGCTTTCTCTTTCAAGAAACTAAAGCTATGATATTTGAGCTAGAATGTACTCTTAAATTTGTTTGGAGTTTAATTTTTTTCACTAATCGTATTTGGGGTAAGGTGGTGTAACTATTCTAGCTGGGCTAGTATGGGCTCCCATTATTAGTGATTCTATATGTTCTCCTTGCAATAGGGTAGCTTGTGTGATTGTGAAAAAGGATGATGTCTAGTTTGGGGCCCAAATGTCATAGCATAGACAAGGTGGTGAACTGTGATTCTCACTTGCAAACAACAGACATGCATTCCAACTTTTGATTCTCACAAGCAAACAACAGAGTCGTAAATAATGGAGTTGGAAAGTGATTGAAAGCACTGAGTTATGGTTTGTCCCACTGGAATTGAAGACAAATATACAAAATACAATCACAAATAGTAATATTCACAAACCAAATCAAATCAAAAACCCTATAGCACTTTGATTCATAAATTTCAGATGAAATATACAAACCATTTTGGTGACAAACGAGATGCAAAGGCCTTCATGGCAGAACAAATCACAAAATTCCAATTTTTGCAGCTAAGCAAGCTCGATCTGGGGCTTCCTGTAACCTTTCCTCTGTTGGCACGTGACTCACTTCTCCATTTTGATGAGATAGGCTTTTAGATTATTTCAATTAAAATGAAAATTGTGGCGCCATGTATAATTAATATAATATATATTATTATAAAATTAATATATTACAATATTAATATATTATAATATTAATATATTATAATATTAATATAATATTATAATTATTATAATATATTTAATATAATTATCCCTCTATATCACCCACTATCTATGTCACTCCCTCTCCCCCCTTTTCTCTCTCTTCTTCTTCAACCTATCTCTCTCCCTCTCTCCCCCTCTTCTCTATCTCTCCTCATCCCACTAACATCCTTTTTCCAATGATTCTATCGATGCCCGGATCGTATCTCTGCACCAACGGATTGATTTATCTGATCCGGATTTTACTTCGGTCACCTATTTATCCCAAATTTATCTCTAATTTATTTCCATGAGTTAGCCTCATTGATTTCTCTCCCTCTCTTAGTCATTGATTTAGTCATTGATTTAGTCATTAATTTAGTCATTGATTGTTGTTAACTGGTCATTTATTTAGTCATGGTAGTGATTTATTTAGTCATATATTTAGTCATTAATTTAGTCATAAATTTAGTCATTAATTTAGTCATTGATTGTTGTTGTTCTAGTCATTTATTTAGTCATGGTAGTCATTTATTTTGTCCTTACTTTAGTCATTAATTTAGTCATATATTTAGTCATTACTTTAGTTATTACTTTAATCATATATTTAGTCATTAATTTAGTCATGTATTTAGTCATTAATATAGTCATTACTTTAGTCATATATTTAGTCATTACAAATAAAATCTAACTTAATTAATCCTCACAAATTAATGAATATAAAATTCAAGTATCATAGATATTCAAATGTTGAAGAAGCGTCATGAAATGAAGACTAAAATGCTTGAACAAATATGATTGATCAGACACAAACACAAACAAAATACAAATCAAGAGGAGCTACAAATCAATATTTATGAGTGGAGAAAAAACCACTTTAAAAATTTACTTTATTAAACCTTATTGGCAAATCAAAATCTCATTGGTTACATTCAATGTCTCAGTGACACTGTACAACTTACAGACACTATAAACATAATACTCCTATTTTCATATACTTATACTAGTTTCCCCTTCCTTAACTGTAGTTCTTTTGGAAGGGAAACAACTTCCTATAAAGGCTCAACCCATTTAATCCCCTTGCAAATTCATAGTTTTACCGTCGCTATTGGTTTCAGCGCCTCCAAACTCTTCCTTGCTAGTATTCACCTTTCACTACTCCAATTTGGAGCTGCATCCTAAAAATAAGGTTTCAACATTTGCACATCAAAAACTCAAAAAAGTTAAATAATACAGAGGATAAAATTCAAACATTTTATTTTCCTTTTCCAACTATGGCACCCTAAACTTAGGCACTAGGTATAATGTTTCCTAGTTATCTCTTACAATTTTTTAAAAAATGAATATATGCAAAACAATAAACAAATAGACAATATTCAATTAGTGATATACAACTACCTTATTCTTGAACAGCTAATCAATAGCTTGATTATTGATTGTAAATTTGTAATTGATACGCTTGAAAGTGTCATTGCCTATGTGTGAATCAGTGCTTTGGCTGAGGATATGAACATCCATCAAAAGCATACTTGGAAGAAGATTTTTATCACATACCACAATTCTCACATGAACTATAAAAATGCATCATTATATTCTCAAATCATTTGAGTTTGGTCCATTGATAAAAATGAAAGCCTCAAATAGAGTACTCCAATCCGAAAACATACTACATTATGGTAAAAATTAAATACCTGGCTGATTTGGATCAGCATAAGGGAGTGAATGAACTTGCTTTTCACCTGTACTACCATTTGGAGCCACACGCTCAAAAGACACATCTATAAATTCTCCAGAGACTTGCACGAAGTAATTGTCATTCATATCTCCTCTACACAAAAGGCTAATGGATAGAAGTTAAAACTATGCTAGACCTATTACAACTTTATCCCATGGTTGTCAAATGCATTCCCCAACTCTAGGAAAACACCATACACCCAACTAAAAATTAACACATGCAAACATAATAAACATGAAATTTGTAGATTTTGTGATATACTAAACAGGCTTCTAGTAAAAATAGCATTTAATATCATTGAAAATCCAAATCACGATTAGTGATCCATCATCGGGATTAAAGAAAAGTATCCTAACGATGGATCACAAAGTGTGATCTGGAACGTTGATGAAATTAAATGTATAATTTGTTTTAGTAGAATCCTATTATAAATGCAAACACATATTCAACCCATCTGATCATATCTAGCAAGGGCATACATTACAAAATAACCTCTATATACTATAGATGCATTTATTAATTTTACTGTTCTGAAATAAATCTACACTAATCGTAAGCTCCAATGACAATTTCAAGCATTGAAAATGAAGGTGGCTATCACACTTTCCTCAACAGTTACTATACGTCATACTAGTTTCCCATTAGTGAGCAATGGAACTTGAGAATGGAGATCTTGTCTAGAAGAAGAAACTGAATCAACTTCCTCTCCTCAACCATACATCGGCCACTGCATCATTGCTTCAGATCTCTCCCGCTTCATATTTTTTCGTACCTATGAGTAGTTGAACTCATTCTACGAGTAGTTGAACTCATTCTCTAAATCATCAACATCATCTTCTTCCTCATCACCTTCCACCCTTGGACTTCTTGTCAACAATAACAAAAAAACATGATAGAAAAGCTCCAGGAGTACAATGTCCAATTTCCATTATCTATTTTGTATTTTTCCAAAGTTGACTCTTGCATGTGTATAATATTTTTGTAATATAGGATTTTACATTCAAAAATATCAGAGAGCATCCACTGACCTTTTTTCCTTTTGCATTTGGTCTTGCACCGAGGACATAACTTGTTTCCTTCTTTACGCTCATATTCATAGCAGGGTCTACAAACTGGAAATGCACATCCATTGCAGGCTACAAAGAGCTCCCCATCAGCTATCACCCCCAAATTATCTCCACATATACGACACTTTTGGCCATCCAAATATTTTAGAGGCTTCGACTGCATGTACATGTCCACCTCTCATTAGGAACACAGTATAAACCTACCAATTTGACTAGAATGATATGCCTAACCAAGAAAAAATGATATTCCAATCTTCCATAAATCTAATATTTTATTTGTAAAGAAGCATTGGTTTATAAGACCCTCACTAAATGATTAAAAACACTACAAAAAACAAGAGTTTTGTGTGAGCTGGAGTCCCTACCTTAAGCAGTTCTGGGTGTATGGAAGATAAAACTTTGCACAAACTATTCTTGCAGTGATCTAGAAAAGTGAGAAGGGTCGTTGGAGCTCCATCTTTTTTTGCTAATATAATCTTAGTCAATTTAAGAAGATACATTGAATGAACAACTAATGATGGCTTAAATACATGTAGATCAAAAGAGTTATTTAAAAAATACTTCTTGAGTCTGCACAACAACACCCTCCTTTCAAGACTTCTTAGAAAGGGAACGCTGAAATAGTAAGAACTGGATAGACCTCAAATTTAAATTTTATTTACCACTCAAAGCTAGTACAGTAGCATTGCATTGAACTAAATCCCTACATCAAACTAACTTTGTGAGATAATATTTATGTAAGACACTTTGTGATAGGAAAGAAGATGCCTATACTTTAGAAACCAAGCAGAAAAAATTTGAAACATCATTAGATCTTGACCAGAGATTATGATTACTTTAGAGCTCTACCTATATGAATAAATGATACTAGTTAGTTCAAAAGTGAACATAAAAGAAATGTGTTTTTAGATATGCCTATTTCACAAATCACAATTTCAACTATCCTTTTATATTTTGTAATTTTTTGGATATTATGATTTTATCTCAACAAAAATCGTTGGCCCATTATGTGGTCCAGTAGATACCAAACTGAGTTCTTTCCATTTGATAATAGATGGCTAGAAAGGTTTTCAACCACATGATCATATAGCCTCCTCAAGATACAGTACTCAAAACATCCACATATGGCAGAATTTAGAGATATGATAGCAGTGCAAAGTTAGAGATACACATAAATAGAACAATCTATATGTTCACTAAAGAGAATTACATGAAAAATATTGCTTCTCCATCTTTCAAATTCCTACTATTGGTAGTCTAACATCATATGTTCAAGAAATCACATGTTCAAGAAAATTACATGTTCAAGAAATGTCAAATGGACAAAGAATTGCATCTTCAAATCAACTTCTTATTCGGAAGGAAAATTTACATGGAAACAAGTTCTTTGCTATATAATAAGATGCTATGGACTATAGAAGTAATTAATTATCAAAAAATGTAATATATTTTTTTGTAAATTCTTTTCTAGATTTTCATTTAAATACATAATATATCAAAGTGCAAAACTTACAGAACTAACATTTGAAAGAGTTGTAATTTGAGTCTCCATCAACATTGGACAAACAAGAGTCCATACAAAATCAATTGTTGACTTCAAAGCCCAAAATAAATGCCTTGACCATTCAAATGACACCACCTTTGTTAAATATCATTGATGGTGTTGATATTTAAAGCAAAAGAATGCTTGATGATAGGTAAGGTGGTGTTGATGGGGGGAGTGTTTGGCATGCTAGTGTATTAGGTTCTAAATTGAATGAAGCATCACTTGAGTATGGTTGAGGATGTTTTCTCCAAATGGATGGTTCTAACTCTGTAAATACAAATGAGAAACTATTAGATCTAGTAAAATAATCCACAAAGACTTCAACAAAAAAAGCTTCCTAAATTTATTACAAAAATCTATGAAATAAAATTGGAACATGAATGGAAGTTGAAAAAAATATGGAAAACCATGTAAGGAATAGAAAAAGGATGTCTAACCTTATGACATCTCCTTGCTTTCAATTCACAAAATGGAAAATCATGTGGAAAGCAATGGGAGTGATCATTACAACAAGTAGCAAATTCATAATGAATATCTAATGCGCACTTGTCAATGTTGTAGGTAATCATCTTTGAAAAGCTTCCAATATAAACATCATGTTTATGATTTATGTCATTTCTCAAGGTTAACAAACTTAAGTGGTTTAGTATAAGATACCAAATCTAGAGTGATTGGATCAGTAGTCAATTTAAACAGTAGAAACATTAGAAAACCTAAAGATCAAGACAAGGTTAGATGAAATGCTCCAAGTCAATTCTCCCAGTCATATTTCAGGTCCAACAAGGACAAGTTCAGCAGTTACCAACACTAATTAGAACAATATAGTCCTCCCCTTCAAAGAGCTTTGTGCTACTTCAACATAATGGGCTACATTATATGTAGCCACTCCCTAATTAGAGAACAACATTTGCAGGGAAACATATTGCTTAGAGTTTCTAGATGACCCACATAATTGTTTTTGATTCAACATTTCAATTGAACTGCATCATTCCTCAACATAACATGCACACAAAAGGATGGGCTTTAAATTTTCTAAGTAAATACAATTACATAGACCACTTAGAAACTATGAGCAACACTCCAAAATAGTTGAGGAACCCAATATAGAACCACCATAACTGTGTCATGTCAAGAAGCCATAATTCCCAAGGAAGCCCCTGGCGGATGCAAAAGATGAGTCCCACCCATAAATATGAAAATTGCATCTATTGTCATTTCAAATATCTCAAAACTGCTAACAAAACAAACATGACTGTAATTGGAAAATGTAGGCATGGCCAACAAAAAGAGAAGTATGCTCTACCACTGTCACCCTAGGAAGCCCAAAATTTCATGCTAAGAAGCCAGGATTCAGAAAATAGTTATGAGTTGATGCAAAAGATGAGTGATAGCCATGTCGATGAAACCTGCAAGTATTGTCTTTTTAAGGAACACAAAACTATTGACACAACAAATATGACTGTAATTTTAAAAAGCAGGCATGGCCAAAAAAAAATTAGGCGTTTCTATTAATGCGTTTGTGGTGTGGTTTGGCCTTTTTGGAGTGATAGTGGTAGAGCTCTAATTTTCCTTTGGCTGTGATTGCTTTTACTTTATTTTTAGCAGACGTGAACTCCTTGAGAATACCCATTTTCCCCTTTTCATTACCTAGAGAATCAAGGATCTAGGTACCCTATTTTCTAATGCACACACATTCTACATTATTCCTTTGTTGAACATGCCATTTTGGATTCCCTAGAGTGACATTGTTGAAACTTTCTAGATAACTTGAAACTGTCCTGGCACAATTGAAAAACTATGGACCAATGGACTATATAAGATTCCAAAACAACATTACCCCACGTAAACCTCATGCAGTTTAAAAACTATGGCCCAACGAGGACTGAAACCAACAACCTTCCAAAAAGGTATCTACACCTCGTATACTCAACATAGTCTATAGATGAGATTCCATGTAGGTAGCTTAGATTCCCATTTTTTAAGGGCAGATGATTCTGTGTAAGTGTAATAGTGGAAAACAATTAAATTTAGGCTTTGGTCCCATACTAGCATTACACCACAAAAGCTCACAATTAACCCCAGTAATCACCACCTAATTCATTTTCCATGCCATTGCTTGAGTTTTTCAAAATGTGGTTTTGAAATTTATGTGTATAAATATCAAATTTTTAGCTCATTTCTAACACCTAGGAGAAGAAAAATAAACAAACAGGAAGATTGGAAAAGTCCAGCTATTCAGGTTAAACTTTGAATAAATTGTTTTTAAATTAAAATTTTGAACACTACTTAGGATTTTTCATTTAATTGTTCTACCGAGGGTCTGCTTATAAAACATCATTGCCCTTAAATTTGAACCCCCATCAAGGTTTTTATTATACCCAAAGAGGGCCTTTCTTTATAAATATTGTTACGTTCAAAATAGAGTTGTACTGAGAAACTGATGTCACTATTCTCTTAGACCTATATTTTAAAATTTTATAATCGCTAAAAAAGGAAGATTTTTTTTTGAAATGTTAATTGTTTTTTACCTTTAAATAGTTAATGCTTCTTTTTATATATTGCGGTTTATTCTATAATTTTTTATATTTGACATCAACAAAACTAAGGTGTTAATCTGAAAGCAAGAAGATCTGTTTTAGGTAATTTAGTTGCATGGTTTTTTCCATTTTAAATCTAGGTGGAACTTAATTCCATTTTCCATTTACACCTTTGCCATGCTTGTCAATGCCATGCAAATGGAATGCTAGTAAAGGGCCCATGGAGAGAATGCTTGCGAAAATTAATCATTAAGTGTTGTTGAGAAAACTAAAATGTGTCCAATGCAGGTATCTTGAATTCCCATTTTTGAGTACTAGTGATTCTATGAAAGTGTATTGTTGGACGAACTGGAAAATTTTCGTTGTGTACCCACTACCCACAAAGGGGAGCTAGCTAAAATTTCTTAGCAGGTACTACTTAGAAGACTAAGGAGCCTTTTCAAAGCCAAAAGTTCCCTGTTTTCTTAATTTCTTTCCTATTAAGAAATCTTAGGTAGAACCGAGTAATATCGGATGAGAAATTGTAGTAACTATATGCAATAGAAATCAAAACTGTAAAAAATATCATGCAAGCTGCTTATTGGTTTTTTAAAGGCTGAGACTGTCCCATGTTATTATTTAATAAGCACAATGCATATTTTGGAATCTTCTACATTGATTAACAACAAATTTGTCACATGGCTGCACATTTTAGTCTTCACTCCCTTTTTATTTTCCCTTTCAATTTTTACCTCCAAAATTTAGTAATTCCAAAACTTCAATACAGTGGTAATTGTGAATGGAAAAAACTAATAGATTTAGTTTCTAAAATAAGCATGTAAAAAAATTAGAGTTTACTATCCACAAACAATTCTAAAATCTCCGGTGCAATGGTCTCCAAAGAACTTAGCCAATAACTAAGCCAATCAATGGTACCTTGCTATAAGCAAAAGTAAGAGGAATCCTTCTTCCACACCAAACTTGCAAAAAACATATAGGTGGATCTCCTTTACAATGAGAAGACCTGCCTTTGAATTCAGCTGCATTTTCATTTTTATTTTTTCCATGGTACTGTCGTCAAAGTAAAAGATAGATGCCCATGGCACTTCCATGGGACCATTTCCGAAGATAATGTGGGAATGGCCATACTTTGTAAGTTTTTCAAAATTTTAATAAGAATTTTTTTTTCTAACACCAGGTATCAAGAGAGGGGGAACTTGATATTTCCCAGAAGAACAAAGGAGTTTTTAGGTTATTCATCTGCCAGGTAGCAGCCATTTCTTGATGTAATTATTTTTCTAGTTTCTCCAAAAAAAACTATAAAAAAAAATATTTATTCTCATTTCCTTTAAACAATTGGAAGCCAAAAGGTTCTTTGCAATTGGCACAAGACCATATTCATACAAATTGGCCTTAAGATTTCTACGCAGCAATAGCTAAGAAATTAGAAGCACCCCTTCTACGAGACCAATACCAAAGCCAAAATTGTACACACCCGAGTGGAGGGTATCCTTCCATTGGGACCACCACCCAAGACAAAAATGGTCATGCCTAAATGGAGTTCCCCTATTAGAGTGGATCTAAAAGGTAAACATGCACCAAAAGGTACAAAAATAAACAAATAAATAATTTTTCACCACTATCACTCAAGAAAATTCTCACCTGCAATGCAATTAATGTAGAAACTTTTTATTTTTTAAATTCCTAATTTACCCAAAATAGATCTAATGCTAAAAATAAATGGACCAACTGGTATTTAAATGTAGATTTCCCAACATAGCCTGAACCTGCTACCTAACCCTATTCTCATTCTGTTGATAAGGTTGAATATTGCAGCTTCCTACATTACCTATATTTCAACTCAGGCATTGCACGTTACAACCCTGATGTTGTCAATACAATATCTCTACTTCATACAAAACCCTGTTCTTAAAAATCATCTACCAGCTAGAAGTCTATAACTCAAACCTACAATTCCCAACACAACCAGACCCAACATAACCAACACTCTTAATCACCAAACACAAAAATGGTACTATTTTAACATCTCGTATTATCTGCCACACCCTTAATGATATCAAAAATCCATTAACCATCTGCGACCAAACCCACAATTTACATTGCAGAGCAGACCCTCATTTGACCAACACAACATATACCCACATTACACCTACCCAGCCCAAACCCACTTTACACATACACAACACTAGAATTCTTAAACATGCATCATATTTCAACTACATACATTACTCTCCATGGCCGTAGTTCAGTTGAAAATAAATTATGCCCCCACCCCAGGTATATATCCCCTCTACCACTGACCTAGTATTTTCTAGTTTGGAAGAAACAGACACCAAATTAAAAAGATGGATATAACCCAAGAACAAGAAAATTGCATCCCTAATTCCTAAGGCACCCAAAAAAAAAATGAGCATGAGCAAGAAGAGTTTTC
>VDFB02198365.1:0-25277 GCA_007258455.2 Sequoia sempervirens | reverse complement strand
GAGGAATTCCTAGTAGAAGGGAGTTTATCAAACAAATTGGAGTTTACGAGGATTTTATCTGACATGTTTATAAGACACTATATATGAATATTGTGTGTATTATAAAAGAAGTATTGGAGTAATTGAATAAGAAGATGGAGAGGAAGATAAATAGTATTCATTCAAATTATTCTCCAATGCTTGATGTATTCAAAAGATTTGATAAGGATAGAGAACTTGCCATCCCATTGGTGTAGAAGTGGATTCCTAGTTTGGAGGCATTAAATTACATGGTTATTGGGTCAACACAAGATGCCAATAAACCATCTACATTACCCCAACCCATAAAATTGTGAAAGGAATTATGGAATATCAGGGTTTGGAGGATCCAATGGAAAATAAAATTAGGGAGCTTATACAAAGGTTTGATGAAAGTGACTTTGGCTTTTTACCTAATATTTTGAATGGTGTTGGTGATTTCAAGCCTATTCAGTAGTGGAGGGATCAAATGAATGGTTTGGTTGCCACATAAGCAACACTCATTTTTAAAAGAGTGGATATTAAATGCTAAAGGATAGTATGGATAAATTATCTTTAACAAGTAGCTTCCTTAAATATTTTGATAAAGAAGCTAATTTCATGGGTTGTTGATTGATCTCCAAAGAAATTTTGTAATAAATAGTACAAAGAATACAAGTTGAGTCTGTATCTAAGATTTTGAGTTTTTCTTTATGCAACTTTAATTTTGTATGATAGTGATATCATTTGTATATAAGAATGACATAATTCTTAAGCCAATTCTCTCCTTGCGTATTGTTTATATGAATTATCAATGAAAATGATGAAAGGTATTTTCAATGATCTTCTTTGTGTTCCAATGGATGTATGATTTTATCTCTGTTCTAATTCAATGCATTAGTTAAATAACTATGATATAATTGTAGATTTATATAATTTGAGTACAAATATATAATAATGAGTTATAGTTCTGAATAGTTGACTATATTATTAGAATGTAGTGTTATATCTAAGCTCTATGATGCTAGGTTTTAAGATGTTAATCATCATGGTTTGTGTAAAATTGGACTCCATACCCTAGGTTAAGGCACTGGTCTAAGATCTTTACTTAAGTTGTATATTCATGATCTATCACAAACACTACATTTAAAATCAACAAATCTTTACTTTTCTGTCGAAATGTATGTTGAGTTGAAGTTTACCATGATCCATTGCTTACAAATGATTGAGTAAAGGTATTTTCAAATATTTGCATTCTTTGAATTGGAAAGAAAATTGTTTGTAGAGCATATCTGTTGTTACAATGTTCATAAGTAAAATGGCACAAGAGAGCTTGATAACATTTTTTGGGATAACCCTCTTATATTTTGCAAAGCCTAAAGTGTAGAGGGAAATTATTGAATATTTTAACTTGTTAAGATGGTCAATCCCTCCTGATTACTAACAATTGAATTAGTAAAATTCATATGTAATTGGTGAGATCAACTTGGTTCATTAAAAAAACCAACATGGTGATCCCATAATACTGGTTTACAATTTTTGGCCAAACTAGACATTGAAATATATTTTTTTTACTAAATCTTCACTTTTGGGCACCTATAGCGGCTAAACCATGAGGAATTTGAAGATGATGAAAATAGTGATTTGTGACATTTTGTCTCAGATTCTAAATATATATTTTTTAAAACTTGAATGTATTGCACTTCTTCCATCTCCTTCGAAACTAGTTTTTTTTAGTAAACACCATTTTTAAGGAGTGATGCTCACCATATAAAACATGACTTTTCCATGAAGGATAAATTTCTATTTTTTTGGATTTAGATTTGTACTATGATATCTATTGCTTCCAATTGGTTTCATAGTGTTTTATTGAATATTTTTTTCCTAATCAAGTTTCAAAGTCAAACCAATCACAATTCACATAGGCGGATCGATAACGTAACATTTTTGTATGTATAAAAATTCAAATTTTTCTTCTTAAATTGGATCAAGAACTTCAATATCTGGTACATACTCATATTTTTCTTTTTTCTTTTTATAATATGCTATTTTCCATATGTGCAAAATAGAGAGCGTTTTTGATGAGAAACCTACATTCACAAGAAATAAAAATAAATATAATTTAATCAAATTTAATTTAATTAATATATAATTTTTTGAAGCTTATAATAAGGACTACATACTTACAAAAATAAATTTTAAATGAATTAATTTGAACCCCAAAAGGTAAATCAAAAGTGGTTTTTTATCAAGATTTTGATAGGTGTAAAGGAGACTCCTTATATGTATGGTTTAAAACTAGTGTGGTTCTATCAAAGGGGTTGCTCTAAGGTGGTTTGATCAAACCCTCTTTAATTGGAATCCTTTAAATGGAACTTTCAAGGCTTAAATCATTATATTTTCTAAAAATATGTTATTTGAGCAAAAATCAGGATCTCCTAGAAAGTGTAAACTACTATTGTGGTAGCACCCAACATGAACTAGGAGAGTTCAGAAAAAAAACTGTTGAAAAATATGGAGACAACAAGATGTAATGGGTTTCCATTGGGAAAGACCCACAAAAAGTATTTGTGATCAATTTAATGGCTCCAATTTTAACTTTTGCTAATTAATTTTCTCTTTTTGAAAATGTAATATACATTTCAAGCTTATTTTAATTTAACAACTTATAAGTTTATCATATATTTCATGTAATGATGTGTTTGAATAATTTTTTGAAGAAAGTTTAGAGGTCACCAATAAAAATGAAAAATATTTCACCCATTGTTAGAAATATATATCTTTATTAAAAATAAGGTAATATTTAGAGAAATGACATAATACATAAGCAATCATGTAGATAATTATTTTACAAGAAAATATCATGATATATTGAGAGAGAACATGATAGTGATATATGGTAGTGCATTTATTTGCCATCTGCATTTAATTGGTTTAACCCATAGATGATGATTACTATGAGTATTACCAGAAAAGGAGGAATTATGTAGAATACCACTTGTTTGAATATGACCTTATGTTTTTGTCGAGAAGCATTTGTAGCTTTAAAATAATATTCATAAGCCCAAATAAGGCCCAGAATGAGAATAGCAATTGCAGGTACAAGTGATGCTGTCAAGATCTCACCTCCAAAGATAAATTGATATTCCATTAAATGATCTTTATATTGATCATTTTCTCTAAGATCACGAGGTATTGTGGCTAGGATGGTTGCACATAGAAATGCAAGGGCAGTTGACACTATTGAAACTTCCAAACTTACTAGAGATAGTTTAGCTAATGGAGAGTGATCCATAGTAAGCCTTTCTTGTAGTCTTTCCCTAAATATCCATGCCATGACTACAGTGATGGAGGCAAAGAAGGCAAGACAATCAGAAAATAAAAAAATTTGAAAAAGGGTTTCTAATTCTATTTCATTAATTGTATCTTTACTAGTTCCACTTGGAAGTTGAAACATGGCTGCAAATGTCACAGTGGCAACTAGAGATGCCACTAGTGTGTCCACTGACATCACTTTATCCTCATTATCACTATTCTTATTTGACCTTTGTTCTTGTTGCTTAGAAGGCTTGGAATGTTGTATGAAACTATGAGTTGCATTATCATCTTGGAGAATCCCTTTAATCGTGCTAAAATTTGGATTATTATCAGATTTAGCACTAGTAGCTATGTCAAGTGCAGTTTGTCCTTCACTATTTATAGCATTCACTTTTACACCAGGAAATGATAGCAAATATCGCACAAGCTGCACCATTAAAAAATCACTACATTAGTATTCAATGAAAAATATATAGAAATTAATAATTGTAATGATAAAACTAAAGAGATCATAACTTATTTCCCTATTAGTAACAACTTCTATCGTAAATTCATTCATTTTCATCAATACACTAGTTGTGTGTGAGGAATTAAGTTTCTCAATAAATGATTAATATGCTAACTAAATGCATTGTGATTAATGTATTTATTACTTGTGTTTTATTTATGTAAGGACAATCAAAAAATATTTCAATCAATAACAATAATTATAGTCAAATTAACTCAACAAACTTAATATTAATCAAATATAATAATTTCATATAATAATTATAATAAATCAAGTTTAATTAAGTAATACCAACAAAATTATATGATAAATAATAGGTTTAACATAAAAATCATAATTATAAAATAGATAAAAAGATAATCATTTGTAATGAAAAGACCTAATGTTTGAAGAAAGAAAATATGTCCAACCTGAGGGTCCACTCCATTCTTAGCTGCCAAATGTAATGTGGTATTGCCAAAAATGTCATGATCATAGCTCACTAACTTTGTAACTTTTGTAGACTTGAGTGGAGAGATATTTTTTTGTACCACATCAAATTGATCATACTCCACGGCAAAATGGAGGGGGGTTTTTAGATCTCTACTAAGAATCTCTATGCAATCTGGCATTATAGATATAAATCTTTCAACTATCTCCAAAGAACCATTCAATGAAGCCACATGAATTGGGCATCTACCAAGCTTGTCCTTCTTTGTCATGAAACTCGTGTTGACACCAAGCTTGCACCATCATGAACTCAATCTTGTTCTCATTATTTCATTTATAATATCTAGATGTCTTCCATGAATAGCAACATGCAATGGAGTGGCACCATGTACATCGGGGATAAGGGATATAAGATGCAGCATATTCCAACAATTAGACCTCTTTAGTATCAACTTGACTACATCTGCATTCCATGATAAGTCATTGTTTCATATTATAAAGATGAAATAATATGTATTAGATAAAAATATAAGTTAATGTAAACAATAATATTTCAAGAAACAAGACATAGTGATTTAAGATGAGCACTACTACCTTAATCATTAACTTACTTTTAGATTAGATGAATGAAAATATCAAAATCATGAAAGAAATAGACATAATATGTTATACTTTATTATTAAATTGAATAGATATGATTTGTTTTTTGACATAATATAAATAAAATATTAAAAAAGATTTTGTTTTTAGATTATAAAATAGACTTACAATTCAGAATTAAATATTAATCACTCAAATTTATATTAAAATAAGATTTTAGAAAAGAAATTCTATTTTTAATATTTCTATTGTATCATTTAAAAATAAACATAAATACAAGCTTATAATATAATGAAATATTTGAAAATCTACTAGATGTATATAGAAAACAAACCATAAGCTTATGAAGAATTTATTCTTAAACAATAAGTTCTTTAGCTATATATAGACAACAAACCATAAACTTACAATTAATATTACCTAGATGGCCTTCGTAAGCAGCAACATGAAGGCATGTTTGGTGGTCATTCCTTGGCCATAAAATCATAAACCATGGAGTGGCTTCCATCAAAAGGCTCACTGCTTCCGCATGACCGTTCTCAGAAGCTATAACCAGAGCCGTCTCTCCGAACTGATTGCGTTTGGAGGCGGCAGACTTGTTGTACTCAAGCAGAGTCCTTATCACTTGCCCATTCCCGCCCTTAGCAGCCTCATGCAAGGCCGTATTTTTATCACTGTTGAGAGTTTTCGTCATATTACGGTAACCACTAAAGTGGGTTAGAGCCCATGAAACAATTTCACTGTGCCCTTCCCTTGCAGCGATGTGCAGAAGACTGTTGCCTTCAAATGCAACCTCCTGCAGAAGCTGAGGATCCTCCCGATATAATCCTTGAATACTGATGAGATCGCCATCTCTGCAGGCAACGAACACATCACCCCTCATCCTTCCTTTTTTCTGCTTCCAATTTTTTTTAACCTTCTCTCAATATTCTACGCATTAAATCTGTGGATGTCGTTTCAATTTATAGGAAAGAAATGGATGTTAAGATTGTTTTTAGAATGCATTACATAAATTGATGAGGTTAAGATGTAATTGGGAAAGCTGATCCAGGACAAGAAATGATTGATGGAACCGGCTAACCTGCAACGACAGTGAGAGGGCCTTACGGGCATTGTTGGATGCTGTACTTCCCGCTCCCACCAGGATGTGGGTCCCAGAGCAAGGTGTAATGGAGAGCAGAAAGTGACGCTCTTCATCTAAGCTCGAAACAAACTCTATAAGACGTTAAAAATGCTAGATTATGACTACTGAGTGGGTGTTTTTTAAACTAGATGATTTGTAGGTGAGTTCTAAGGCTCTTGGTTAGCAAAAGAGTGAATATATTTTTGTATGGCCGGTATGATAATGTCTAGGTTGCTTACACAAGACTTTATATTTGTCCAATATGTCAGTTGTGTCCAAAATTATATGACTATTTACACGAGATACTTAGAAGTTCATTGTTTATGTGAGGCTCTTTTTATTTATTTTTGTTTTATTGGAAAGAAGAAAAGAATATGTGAGGCTTTTAGTTTGCTTGCTGATATGACAACTTGTTAATTACTTAGATGAGATCCTCATTCTGGTTAGTCTTAAAATAAGACAATTGTTAAAATAGGACAATATTATTACGAGATTGATTTTTAGTATAAGTCAATTGTTTATGTGAGGCTTTTGTTTTTTCTATTAACATGACAATTTATTGATCACTTACATGAGATCATCAATCTATCTAAACAAGAATATGTTGGTGGTTATTTTTAAAATAAGATAATTATAAAAGAATGAAAGCATTATAAGTAATTATAAATTAACACTTTGAATCATAAGTCTAAAAGAGGATATTGAGCATCCATCAATTTAACTCATCTTGCTACTTTGTAAACTTAATATCTTGTCTCTTGATATTAATCAACTAGTGCTGACATTTGAACACATCCTCCAAATTCTTGATCCCTAAAGTTCCTATGTGAGGAGCCCCTACTAGTCATACACATCTAGTGTCATATGCCATTACCTCTTCCTAACACTATTCGGTAGATCATATTAAAATTCCTTAATCAACATGACTCTAACCATTATACTACATGTATGAATTTAATTTTCTTCATTGCCAACTACAATGACCACTACCATCATGATTCCTTGTACTTGCATCTCCTAGGTACATCCTAAATTGATGACCAACTTCCTAACCATATATTAGCTCTATTTTTCCTCGATTTCTTTGGCAAAAGAAACACCTATCATTAATATTAAAAACACATTGACTAATCACAAATACCTACCTTCCCCCTCTCAATCATAGGTGGAAATAGAATAACATAATTCTACTAGACCATTATTTTGGATCAATACTCAATAAAAATGAACCAAAACTGAACATAACAGTAAGTACAAAATTTAACTAAACTGAAACACACACCACAAAAACAAAATGTAAAACATCTACTCTTATCAAAAAAAATATTCAACCATTTCACTCATTCTTTGAGTCAATAGCTAACTTGAGAAGATAATGGTCCTCTAGCCTCTTAGTGCTTCATTTGAACTCCATTTTTACCTTCCTCCACCCCTTCAACATAAGATTTTTGAATATATCATGCAAAACACAAAAAAGTTGAAAACATAAATGTAAATGACAAAAGATATTTTTTAATTTTAAGATGTCAAACTCAACTAAAAATATACCTTATTACAATAGTAACTTATAATTCATATTCTAATAAAGTGTTGTAGGCCATGTACTAATCTAAAAGCTTGTATTCATGAAAGGCATGAATTTGCAAGACAATATGATTAAAACACTAACTTTAAAGATTTAAAATTTCAAACCTCCAAATTTAAAGTTCATTCTCTCACCAACTATACCATACACTTAACCACTTAAAAATGAAACTTTATCTTTTAAAATTCATTTCATATATTAATTAATAAAACTAATATAACGTACAATTTTAACCTGAAAAACAATTAACTTGAATAATTCATTTACTATCACATTATTTCCAAATATATATTTTTTTTAATTCCTCGCCCTTCTCTACTTCCTACTTTTCTCACGCTTCTCCATTTTTCAAGCTTAGTCACAAATAATTCAACACAAAATATCTTGAATTAATCTTTGAAACAAACTTCACCAATGTAAAAAAAACATTAATTATATAATCTCCATGAAATTTGAGGCCATATTACATATAATTCAAGAATAAATGCATAAAATTTGCTAAAAATCATTCCGTGCAATTTTATATTTTATTTTCACGCTATTTTTGGACTGCCTTCCAAAGTACTGTATATCAATTGACATAGATATTTCTCAAGTTGTCCTTAAAAGTGAAAGCACTCAGTAATTGTGAAAGCGTCATCCAGCTTTCCAGGCTTTCACTCTCTCATTTTTCTTTTCTTTCAAATCATTCACGTGGGCAGCATTATATCTGAAAATTACTTCTCGTTGTAAGCTTACTGGATTCTTCTCTTTATCTCTGAAAATTACTGGTCATCTTCCTTCAACTTTGTTGAATTCTTATCTTTATCTCTGAAAATTACTTCTCATCTTCCTTCAATTATTCTCGTCCTCCCTCCTCTTACATTACTGTAGAAACAAAGTTTTCGGCTCTGGTGTGTGTTCTTCCATATTCACTGGTTTGAGCTAAGAGTAAGACTGGATTCCCTAGACACATATAGAGGTTAATATCCAACTAATATGCCAATCAAAGTTCAGTATCTCTTTCAAACTTTAGTATTATTTGTGAGTGCTTGTTCATATTGTATTATATTATTGTGTAAGACTTAATTAGTACATTTTATTTAGGACAAATATAGTAAGATTGGATTGGAAAATTTAATATTTTAAATAAATATTAATTTTGTTAGGAGTGAATGTTGTTTGGTTCTAGCAAAATTTACCACCAGTAATTCATCACTCAAAAATTCACTGCCAACAAGTCACAGTGCGAAAATTCACTGCCATGAAAAATTCACCTCAAGGAAAATTCACCACCAGTAAGTTATAGCTGCAAAAAATTCATCACATTAAAAGTTTGGGATTAATTTTTGATGGTGGTGAATTGCTAGTGGTGAATTTGTCATGGGGGTGAATTTTCCTGCGGTGAATTGTTGGTGGTGAATGCCGTGTATTGTTGGCCTTGAATTGATGTCATTTTTTATGTAATGTTATAATATAATTAGTGAGAGATTTTGTTAATTATAGAATTGAAATACAAGATGATTATAGGAATTGTGTGATATTAAAAAAATATATTGAATTTAAAATATGTAATGTTAATTGTTTTTATAAATTTATTATGAGTATACATTTATTAATTGGTCTATATTTTTTTTATTTATTGATTGATGTGGTTTGCAAGGCTTGTTGAATAACATTGAAAGTCTTTGGATTTCTCTAATATTAAATAAATGTTTGGGAAAAGTGTTTTGCTAGTGAAAAAGTATAGTTAGAAATCTAATGGCTATGTGCATATTTACAAACAAAAATCAATTTAAAGCATTTCAATTTCTTCTTTTATAGGATAAATTGTTAAAAGTGTCATTCCACTACATTCACAATAATTTTTCATTTGCACCTTATGCCTTCATAAACAACCTCATTACATCATCTTATTAAAATTAGTCCACCATCAATGAAAACTTGCAAATTTTCTACTTCATTAGAGCGACAAATATCTTACATGTGTCAATATTGTACTTAAAAAATATAGAGAAAATAATTAATTTATATATATATATATATATATATATATATATATATATATATATATATATAGACCTAAAAGGCCTAGGTCCATTGGCTTTGATGAGGGGGAGATTTATTTTAAAAATTTATATCACACTTGTAATTATCTATGTATTTATTTGAATAAAAATAACAACAAATAAACATCACAATTGTGAGGTTTGTAATGAAAGTTAGATAGAGATGTATTATAAGATAAATAAAAAATAAAAAATAGGATGTAGAGGATTGAGATGCTATGAATAAGATTGTGAATGTTAATGATGATATAATGGGACTTGCTAATACTACTATTGTAATTTGGTAGGTGGACCTCTAAAAACATAAATAGGTTTAGGAAGATGAAACTTATTTAATTTTTTTTTTTTAAAAACATGCTTGTGGAAATTGGTTCTACTCTATGGAAGGATAAATTGAATACCATGTGTAAGGGTTGGAAAAACCTTAATCCTCATTATGGGGTGGAAATTTCTCATTTCCTCTAATGGAGTTGTGATTTATAATATTATATACTTAATGTTTAATAAAAGGAAAGAAAAATTAAACATAACATCACACCAAAACACTAAACTAGAGCACACCCCACTCAATTGAAAAAGAAAAACATCTACTCCTACAAAAATTGTTTCTCAATCATTTTACCCATTATTTAAATGAATAGTTGACTAGAGAAGGTAATGGGTTTTTCATTCTTCTTGGTAGGTCATCCAACATCTAGTTTTACCAAGAATTCGTCCATCCATCAAATAAAATATTTTAGATTTGGAATGTGATGTAAACCCACCTCATTGTAGGCATCCAGAAGGTCAACCAAGCTAGAGGTATCAAGTGGAGAAGGGAGGTTGTATTGATATAATAAAATCACACAACCTATATAGAGGTATAAACACTTGTTGCAAATGATATATCTATCCAAAGGGACATGAAAAGAAGCTACAAGGATAAGACACTACGTTGTAGACAAACACACCCAAGTTATAAGTAGAAGAAATGATACTATAGATGAGCATGTAGGAGTTATTGGTGACTCCTCAACACCCCCAAGAATAGCTTCTAGACTAAAATATCTTCCACAAGGGAGAAAATTCCAAGAAAACTTGCTTCAACAATGCAAGTTGAGCATTGATTGAATATGGTTGAATATTCAAATGTACATGAGATTACTTTCTTATAAAGGCAAGGTGAGAGATAGGATTAGACAAGATCATGAAAAGTGTCTCAATCCTATAACATGAGACAACTAGCAACCTAATTGTTGCAAGGTGTGACCCTTGGTCTTCCTTGCAAAACTAATGCTTTTGTTTGTGACATGGTCTAACTGCCTCTTTTGGTTCTTAACTGAAGCTTGTATCGGGCATTGATAGGTCGATCTTTTGGTGCAACGACAAGTCCAACAATTGCTATCAGAGTTGGTCACATGTTCAAACCCCACACTTGTGCTGGGGAGATTGTTGCAAGGTGTGACCCTTGGTCTTCCTTGTAGCACTAATGCTTGGGTTTGTGACAAGGTCTAACCGCCTCATGTGGTTCTTAACCGAAGCTTGTATCGGGCATTGATAGGTCAATCTTTTGGTGCATCGACAAGTCCAAAAATGATGGTGTGTCCTTTGGATCTTGGTCTTCATTGCAACATTAACATTTGGGTTTGTGACATGGTCTAACCATCTCCTTTGGTTCTTAACTGAAGCTTGAATTGGGCATTGATAGGTTGAACTTTTGGTGCAATAGCAACACCAAAAATTGGTATCAGAGTTGGTCACAGGTTGAAACCCCACACTTATACTGGGGGGATTGTTGCAAGGTGTGAACCTTGGTCTTCCTTGCAGCACTAACACTTGGGTTTGTGGCATGGTCTAACTGCCTTCTGTGGTTCTTAACCGAAGCTTGTATTGAGCATTGATAGGTCAATCTTTTGGTGCAATGGAAAGTCCAACACTAACTACCTAGGAATCAAGCATTACAAGCTAGATAAAAATAGTTCTAAAAAATACAACTAAGAGTTTTAGAAGGAATCTTATATCATGAGTAAAGTCAACATGTGAATATTTCCCCTAATTCCCTAGTGAGTGAATTAGCTAGGTACAAGATATTTATTCAGAACAACACCCCCACTTAAGTGAAACTTAGGGAAAATATTATTATGTAGACTATGCAAAATGACCATGAGGATGGTTCCTGAGTATTAGGCCATGTTAGGTACCCATTTATAATGCAAATGCAATCAATCTCTCACAAATAAAGAAAAGAAGAAAACCCAGTAGAGAAAAACTCCTCTCTAAAAGAGAAAAGAAAAGAAAACAAGAACATGATATATGGAGGACTCAATGATACACCCAAGGACTACATCCAAAAAATATATATAATCAGTGATACCCCCATAAGAGGGAAAAAGAGAGACAAGATATCCCCGTACAATGAAGAATCGCCTACAAAGATGGGTAACATCTAAAGACAAAACATGATCTAATGCCCACAAACAATGTTTATCCCCTTAGGAAGAAGATACACCAAATAAAAATAAATGAATTGTTCCTAGTCTTGATAGGAATTGGTAGGAAGTGGAATCTATATGTATGAAGATTGTGTCTCTTATATCTACTCATGTGTTTCTGAGTTCTTGGATGATGAAGTTGATACCACAATCCAATAAGGTACATTCCCAATCACAACAAACTGTGACAAATAAGGAACCAATGGAAATTTATCTTAAACAAACTCTAAAGACAAACATGAAGTGACAATAGTGGATCCATGACTATCATCAAATAGGAGAGATAAACCCTCAAATTGGTCTTCAAAAAATAAAATGTGAGAGTCCAAAAAAAAGAACCACAGTTTGAAAAATAAGAATCCCATTCAAGAAGACAAATAGATACTTGTTGCAATGAATCACTAGAAGTATTAAATGAATTATCAACAAAATATGATTATGCGATCTCAACTAGAGAAGTAGGAGTTACAAGAGAAGTCTTTAGATCATCAAAATGCTCAAGTTCTACATCATATTGAAACTCCTCTAAGGTGTCATCATCATAGGCTATGTAGTTAACATCATCAAGTGGAATGAGGAAATCTTAAGTAGGATCATTTGGGAATAGAGGTTTATGTGGATCTCCAAAATCTCCCAAATCTTGGTCCAAACTGTTTGTAGGAATGAGATGTTTGAGAATATCTTATGATTGCTTTCTTTGAGGATGTTTTCACTAAAATTAGAACTAGTGAATCATATGATATGATCATTCTTATTACCCCAAACATATTTCTTATATTTTTTTTTCGGTTCAGGACTGAGTCCATAAAGATGTTGCAAAAATTTTAGCCACTTGCAATGTGTTACGATATCTTTTATCCATGACTCAAAACTATCACTAGTCAGAACTATTATAGAAGGATGAGTTGCATAAACCATGACTTTTAAAATGATAATACACTTCTCAAATGGTAAAATATGATATCAATACATAAATAGTTGAAATAAAGTACAATGATAAAAAAAACACACCCTCCAAACTACCAAAATATCCAAGTATTGTCTAGTATACCCACTAAGAAAAAAATAAAATCACAACATACCTTCGAAAAAAATAGGAAAAAGTGCATGTAAAGAACTATAGTGTTGTTGAATACCTTCATGATGCTGTAAATTTTAGGAATATCAGAGTCTGGAGCAAAAGGATATGTGTTTAGAGGAAAAAAAGGGAAGATCTATAAAACACCTACACCACTAAAAAATTGGGATCACCAACTTTTTGACAATAATTTGTTTGAAAAAATTCACCTCTGTATGTCAAAGTTATGAAAATTTGAAAAAAGCACTAGTTGAAGGAACTTGAGGGAAAAATAGGGCATTGTTAATGCAAAAAGGGTGCAAAAATGTGGCACTTAGGGGAAAAAATATTTGGCACGCATTGACTAATATGACCATCCACTGTAAGTTTTTTTTTTTTAAAAGGTGCCAACTCCTGAGGTGGTAGGTGGGTGCATCCCGGTGATGACGACTCCCACACACCACCTGAGCTAATCCCGCATTGTTGGGTGCTAGGCATGGAGGTTCAATGTAACTAGCAATTGAAATTTTGATAATAAAAAAAAAAACATATGATAAAAAACTTTGTAGTGACACAACTGTGGACACTGAAAAAGTAAGCCTTTTTCCTTGCTTGATTTAATGACAAATTGGACTTGATATCACCTTGATCTAGTGTTGTGAGTTGTTTTACACAACCACATTAGGTTTTGGACCCTTGCAAAATTTAATAAAATTCATGTCTTCTAAAGGTGTTGTAAAGAATTGTAAATGACTTTCACACTTGTCTTGACTTTCATTAAGCATTTAAGTCTAATGGTCCTTTCCCCCCCCCCACTTTTGAATTAAATATTATTTTAATTAAAAGTTATTTTTTCCCTCTTCTTCCATAATTAAATAATTATCCCTTCCCTCTCCATTAAATAATTTTTTTTAATTATTTAATGTTTAACACTCCACCTTTCCTCTATAAATAAATAGTTATTTTTTAATTAAATTTAATTATATAATTTATTCTCACCTTTCTTTCTAAATAAATGAAATCAATATTTAATTTATTTCTCCTATGTTGGCCACCTAAATTAAATAATTTTTATTATTTAATTTTCTCCAATAACCTATTTTTCTGTGCCAATCTTATCTTCCACCTCAAGCATTTATCTATTTGTTTCTTTCTTCTCTCAATTAACCTCCACCCTTGATTAAATTATTGTGTAATTTAATCTTGGTCCTTAACCATGATCCTTATTCTAGCCATTCACTTAACTCTCCTCTAAAAAAGGAGACCTTTAAGCCCTAATTCATTATTCATTCATAATTCATTCATCATTCATTCATAATTCCTTCATTATTCATTCATGATTCATTCATATTACCAAGTCAAGCTAGCAAGAATCAAGCATTTAAGATAGCATTTGAGCTCAATTCTAAGGCATTTGAGAGCAATATTCTTCATCGATCATTGTAGAAATTCAAGATCCATCATCATAGAAATTTTCTAATGGCATTATTTCACATTTCATTCTTTGCTATCTTACTTCATCATTTTGGTTTAATTACCTAAACGGGGTTTGACCAAGGCAAACCCCCAATCCCTAACAATCAACATTTTCTCTCTTCCTTTGTGTGATTGTAGATTTAGGTGCTTGGATGGATTAGACATGATTGAAGAATAGGTTTCAAACTTATTGAAGTCATCCCCCTTTTCGAAAGGTCAAAATCTACACAAAAGGTCACATTCAAGCCCGAATTTTGTAGTTTCAGAACTAGACACCTGGAGGAACAAAAAGTGTAGACCGAGAGCTTCTGTTTCCACTTTCGAGTTTTTAGAAAATCTAAAGTGGACTAAGTCACCATCAATGGTGACTTAGTCCCATTGTACATGTTTTTAAATTTTTTTTTGTAGATTCAGATACCCATTTGGTTGAAACGGGCTCCGAAATAGTTTTCCAGATCTAAGACTAAGCTACCCAGAATGGCATGTCCTAGTAGGTTAAAATTCCAGAATCAGTAGCATTTCCAACCTTTATCCTAGCCTCCACAAGTTTATAGGTACACACATTCAGTTTTACAGTTTTCTATTTTTTTTTATGGCCATTTATAGGTCATTTAGTTTATGTTTGCATATCACATTATGTTTTCAAACATTTTGCATTTTCTTAGTTTTGCATGCATAGTTTATCTTCCAGCCTTAAGAAAAATATCCCTTGATAGGTTTCAATCTCTATTGCATTGGAATCTCATAGAATTGTTCTTGAGTGTGAACATTGCAAAATTGGATTCATCTTCCTTCATTACCCTTTTAGGTGTGGATAAGAGAAGTTGTGACTCCCATTTCCATTGTCCACAATAGCAATCAATGATCGATGTAAAGTGGCTCGATGGAGCCAAAAAACCCTTCCAAAACTTGCAGCGATAATAAATGTGTACTCGATAAAGAAAACCTATAATTAATAGGTGTTGGTGTGAATAATTGTCTTGTACATAGCTAATTCATTCTCTAGGTAATTAGGGGACATATTCACATGATTAAGTTTACTTAGGATATAAGATTATTTCTAGAAGTCTTCGTTGTCTTTTCTAGAACTTATCTTATCTAGCTATATTGCATGATTCCTAGGTAGTTAGTTGTCTCATGTCATAGGATTAAGATACTTGGCATGATCATGTCTAATTCTATCTCCCAACCTTGCCTTTATAAGCAAGGCATCTCATGTACATTTTCATAGAAACTCAATCAATCATCATTATTCAACCATTAATAAATCTTGCATTGTGAAGCAAGCTTTCTTTCCATTCTCTCTCTTGTGGAAGTGGTTTTGGTCGCAACTGTTCTTGGGGGTGTTTGGGAGCCACCATTTACTCCCACAATAGTTGGTGGTATGAATGTGCTACATAAATTTAAATATTTCAATTGGAATTATTTTTAACCCACAAATTTTTATGAACCCTAAAAAAACATTTGTAAATATTTCCTGAAATATTCAAAAAAATTTCTCTACAATATTTAAAAAATCATAGAAATTTTAAATATCTCCTCTTTTTGCAAAAATAAAATTATATGATCTACATGCTTAGGAGTCTACACGACTTTCCTTGGAAAAATATTTTTTTCCAAAAATAACTTTATCGAAAATTGATGAATTTACAATCAAAATTCATTTGATTAGACTCTTGAATGCAATGGTGATGTCGATTTGGGCCCATAGTGCTCCAAAAACTCAGTGACCTCCTAGATCAACTACTCTTCACACTTTTTAAAACCCTCATAGATCTAGAAAAACATAACCAAACTAGACAAAAAGAAAGGAAAACTAGACTTTCTTTCAAACCCTAGATTCAACTATGAGGTCTTTGAAACCACAAAATGTACCCAACAAAATCTTCAAGACAACATGAAACCCTCATATCTGGGAAGGAGACTACAACATTGGAGCTCTATTACCATATAGGAGTTAATGGTGACTCCTTAACACCTCTAGGAATAGTTGCTAGACCAAAATATCTTCCACAAGAGAGAAAATAGAATGAATAATTATTTCAACAATGCAAGTTGAATATTTATTAAAAATGGCTAAATATTCAAATTCACATGAGATGCCTTTCTTATAAAGGAAAGGTGATCGATAGGATTTTTGGAAGAATGAAGAAGGTGACCTCCAGGTTTGTTGTCATTGATGTCAACATTGTCTGGTAACTAGCTAAGTAAACTGTGTGCCTACACTGATCCGATATTTTGATCCAAAAATTCTCACAGTAAAAGATAATTCTATGAGTTTTTTATATGTTACTTAGGAGCATCAATTACAACTATGAACAAGCTTTCAACAATTTTGGTTGATTTAGATGAGATATTTAAATGACAGAAGTTTGAAATTATTTTGGCCGAAAAGGTTAAGATTTGCTTGTCTCTCAAGTGTTCCTTATTACTTCTAGGCCAACCTAATGTGTGGATTACATGTTTTATTTTTTGTGCCAATTTTTTTTTTTAATTGGGCTGACATGTCACTTGGAATTTTGTTTGTGTTCACATCAAATTAGGATGACCTAATTGATGAAGGAAGATATAGATTTACTTATGTATATATGTATGTGTGTGATGGATAGATGAGAGAGATGATATTGTGTATGGATGCAAGTTATACAACAAGTGTAATAGTGTGAAGCCATTGATTACTATTGTATACCTACAACTGAAGTAATATTTTAGTTTTCCAGAGCTTAATCGGAACTGATATCAACACTTTGAAGGTTTACTTCTTCAGTTCACTTTTGGATGTGTTTCATCCATTTCTGTATCTTGGCAATAAGTCATTTTGTATTTAGGATGTGATCCTTTCAAGGAAACTTATTCCTAGCTGTGATCCCTTTAATATCTTGTAATTGGTTATAATAATATCTTGAGTCAATCCTTGCCATGGTTTTTCCCATTCTAGGTTTTCCACGTAAAAATCATGGTGTCAATGTGTTATGAAATATTATGATTCCTTTCATGCTTTGGTTTACTATTACAGTTAGATATGCATTAATAATTAGATGGTTAGCAATTATTTGTGTTAGCAGAATACTGATGCATCCCCCCTCTTAGTATTCAGTGTATTCAATAATTGGTACTAGAGCCTGGTTCCTTTGGAGAAGTCTTACAGCTTGAGGAAGGTCTCAAAATTTTAATACATGGCTAACAAAAGCTATGATGTTCCTCTACAAGAAAATTCTACATCTGAGGAAATCAATGTTTCCCTTGAAGAATTAGACAAAAGTGAAGATGAGAAGGAAACTCTGAAAGGAAGCTTGAAAGAAGTGAATGTGTATCAAAAAGTTAAGAACAAGTCAAAAAATTCAAGAAAAGACATAGAGAGGTCAGTAATCAATTGAAAAAGTCTAATGAAGACATCACTAGACTGAAGGTAAAAATGGAAGAACAAAGAAGAATTGAAGAATGCTAGAAAGCTAAAATTCAAAATAGAATTGATGAATGTGCAAAGCTTGAACAAGAAGTAGTAACCCTAATATCTGATTTGGAAAAATAAAAATCCCATGAAGAAAAATTTAAAACAAGCTCTACAAGGCTTGATGAGTTGATTGAATTTCAGAAACCTTCTAAGGACAAAGGTGGTCTAGGAATTGAAGAAGGACAAAGCTCAAAGGAAAACTAGAATCCCAATAGAGTGGACAATAAAAAAAAAATTCAAGGAAATAATAAACAAAGCAAGAACCAGAGAAGCAATACCAGAAGGATTCTTATTTGACAGCCTAATGCTCAAAGGTACCCATCTTTTAATGGTTTTTGTTTCTCATGTGATCAATCAAATCATAGAGAAATAAAATATAGTAGAATGAACCAGAATTGAATGAGTCAGAATGTTGGACTCTTTCTTGAACAATGCTTTGCTTGCAATAAGTTTGGACATAGAGCTATCAAGTGTAGAAGCTAGATGATGATGAACAAATTCAATGCTAGAAGGATTCAGCCTTTTCAAGGTGACTGTTATACATGTAATATCTTTGGAAATAAGGATAATTATTGTAGATCAAGGATAAATTCAAAATAGTTTGGTCAGAAACAAGTTGTGTTCTACATTTGCAACAAACTAGGGCATATCTCAAAATTTAGTAAGAGAAAAGTTTTGAAGAAACCTAATTCAGAAAAAAAGAAAAAAAACTTGTGAATAAAGAGGATCCTATAGAGGTGAGAAAAGAAATGGAAAGGATTTGGAGGAAAAAGGAAGAATAAAATGCATTCGTACCTGCATCTTGTGTATATACCTCTTCTAAAAATTGAACCCAGTAGTGGTTTCAGGGGGAGTAGTTGTACAAAGACATCTAAAAATCCCCTAATATATGAGGTGTCAAGTAGTGACATGAGAAAATATGATGTAAGCTATCATTCTAAAGATGCTAAAAATGTCTCTGGGAGAAAACATGCAGATTCAAAGAATTGCAAAACATTTTTGGGTTTGTAGTGCACTTTATTAAGCATTTATCATCGTTTAAGGATGGAATCCATTAAACACAAATTAAGGAAAAATCTCAAAATACATAAACCAAGAAACTGAGTTGAGCTAAAGTACATTTGGACAATTGAAGGAAGTAGAGTGAGTTGAAAAGAGTTGAAGGTGATTCAAAGTATTTTGCATCAAAACCCTAGTTCTCGACAAAGAATGAAAAAGGTATTTTATGTTATCTAAATCTTGTAGATTCTAAGCTGAAGCAACTTTTTCCTAAGCATATCTAAGTTGTTTGAGGATAAATGGCCACTCCTACCATTGTGGAAATTTTTGAGAAACCCCAACTCAAGTTTAGAAGACATTCTTGGAAATTTTATGAAGTTGATCCCATGGGTACGTTCTCACACATTCTAAGCAATATGTTACCGACTGAAGATACAAGGACATATATTCATGGGAAACTAGAGGAATTCAATCACCAAGAGCTTAAGGACCTATAGGATAGTGAATTGACGAGAGATGATCTATTGCTAAAGCCAGAATATGAAAACCTAGTTCAAAAGAGGTTGAATGTTTGGAACTAGTTTCTAAAATTTTCCAGTGAGATGGAGGAAAAATTTGTTAGAATGGATATCAATAGGGTACATAGTAAATTTCTATGGAAAAGTGTACCTAGGGTAATCAACAAGGAAGTAATTCAAGTTGTGACTGGTCTTTGAAATATTGGATCCATTCTAGTTCTAAAGGTTGTAAAGAATGATGTTGTAATGAATCTAACTAGTGCTACGTTTTACAAAAGAGCTTTAACTACAAAGCCTATCTCAAACACTACTCTCAACTATGCTGCTATCATTATTGGACAAAAAAATCATTTCACCAACCATGGGAATTTTGTATTGGATTCAAAATCTCACAACGCATTTGAAATGGTAGTAAATGGGAAGGATTTTGATGTATGTGTGTTTCTTAGGTTACAACTTATGGAGAAGTTGAGCATGACCAAGGAAAAGAAGCACCCCTTCAAATTTGGCACTTTAGTAGTTTTTCTACTATTTTATTTCCTGAGGGAGCTATCAGGAAGGAAAGACATAATATGGGATGGAAAAAGGCTAGTTGCTCATTAGATTTTTCATCATTTGCTTAGTCTTGGAGATTTTAGGGCGCAAAACAATGCTCTGACTACTTTCTTTGTAGTTTTTCAGAATGAGATACATGAAAGAGATCAGATTCCTAGGAATCTAATAAAGAAATATGAAAAGGAAATAAATTTTCTTATATTACTATAGATGAATGTATCATAGAGGCAATCGAACATAGAATTTGAAGGATTGAGGCTTTGGGATATGAACATGATGAGAAAATGACTAAGAGGTACACTAAAATTCTGCTAAGTAGTCCAAAGGATCCCACTCTAGCTCAGCATGGAACTTATAAGGAAAAATACACTAAAGTTCACCTAGAAGCTACAACATCCAAAAGAACAAAGAAGGTTGAAGCATATTTCCAAGGACACGATTTCACTAAGGATGATTTAGATCTGTTTTAGGAGGCGCTAGATGAGAGAAAAGATAAATCAGCTAATCTATCCTCCATACCAAGGAAACCAAGAAGATTATATTCTAGTGTTTCACCTACCTCTAGTGTTGCCACTTCCAATACTACTACTATTGAGAAGGGAAATAAGAAAGAAAAAATTTCCCTACATCATTTGATGTTGCTTCCCCTATCGGTCCTAGTATCCAAGCATCAAAGAGAAAGCATATACCTCATGATGCAACATTTGTTGGTTTTGGAAGAAGAAGAGTGAAACAAAAAGCTAATAGGAAAGGAAATTTAAGTGATGTCATTTAGGAAGAAATATATCTTGGCATAGAAGAACATCAGTTGGAAAGAAATAAAAGAAGTAGTACCTCCAAAGAAGAAGCTAAAACTAGAGTTGAAATCTCCATGGATGTGGAGACAAAGGAAGAAGAGGATACTTACAAAATCCATGTTCATAAGAAGAAAGATGAAGAAGGCTCATCTGATCTTATGGAGGACATGCCTAACTCTCCTCTGATAAGTGATCAACCACCCTTAAATCTAGGAGACTTAGTAAACAATATGATTGATAATGATCTCATGCCAATTGCTTAGTTGTATGATAAAGTTAATGATGAAGGAAAGGAGACCATCATAAGTGCATTTACTCATTATATATTCATTTGTAATGTATGGAGACTATATAGAACAAGGTAACTAAAAATGTCTGGAAAGAATTAGTATATAGAAGGAAAGAGGCTATAAATATTGAAGATAAGATGAGGAATGATGTCTTAATTTCCTATGGTTCCTTTCTTTCTTAGATAGAAGTTGCAATCTGCTAAAATAATTCTCTACTATGTTTATAGTCAAGTAAAGAGTTGATATGTTACTCACTTAGGAGTAAGAGATCATAGAAAAGGTGAGACAAGAAACCTAGGATGTAATCAGACAATTAGAAACGAGTTATGGGGCAAGAAATAGCTCTTTTTCCCATACAAATCAAGCACAAATGCATGTTGATGTCACAGAAGTGTTGGACAATATAGTCTTGGAAAATTTTGATGAAACATGTGGTGAGTCAGAGGCTCCTACCACTCTGATTGATATAGAAAAGATTGTTGGAAAAATAAGGACACACAATTGTGAGGAGGGGGTGAATCAATTGTGAAAAAAACTTAAACTTTTCTTGCTTAACTTAACTTAATCTCAAATATAATGAATAAGAAATTAACCACAAATAATTAACACATCAAAGAGATAGAGAACACCATAATTTTTGTGTGGAAACCTTGTTAGGGGAAACCATGGTGGATGTTAGTCCACAAGATTATCCTCTGTTAGAAGTATAGAGAAAAATAATAAGGGGAATGCACATGCATTCAAGCACACTTACCTAGAGCTCACTGCTCAAATACAAAAGAGGACTCACTATCCAACAATACAGAATAGGATTAAAATACAAAGAATATGAACTGAGAAAATAGCTTCTGCACAAGCCTGATTACAATTCCAATTAAGCTTAGGAAACCTTCTTCACACTTTCCTCAATCTTCTTCACTCTCTACTCTACAGTCAAATGATGGAAATACTATTCACATATTTACACGTTCTTTGGCATACATTCACACTTATGCACACACTAACTTCACTCAACCAATTTCTCTTATATATCCACAACATGAGATTTCATCACAACTTAGTCGGTCAAGAAAATAAAACATATTCTCAATGTCAACCCAAATTCACAAATAAATTTCCAATAAAAATCAACCAAGGTCAGCCACAACATAGTGGAGACCCAAATTAACATCTCCAATACAAAAAAACTTTAATTAATTTCACCAAGAAGATCCACAACACGCTACCACCATCATGTCAACCAAGAATATGAAAAAATAAATATGTGCAAGAAAAGATCTTCAACCACGAGCTCTTTAAGTAATATGGACATACAAAAAAGATAGAGAATGATATATAGACATCAGAGAAAACCAAGAAACAAAAAAAAAAAGAATCTACAACAATTGAGATTACTAGAATAACACAATCTTCATTTAGGAACACTGACATAGACCACAGAAACACTGTCAGACCACAAGACAATCAAAACTTTGCGCGGACCTCTGAAACTTTCGTAGATGATCTAGAAACATTCAACAATAAAACCTTTATTCCACACCAACTATTCATTAACGTACAGAACATGACACCTTCAAGACCTACACAGTTCCACTGGGAACTTGGAATACTTTCTTTTACAATTTTCTCAATATCTGCGACATATACAACCTTTAATACACAAAAATTATAATAGTGTTGAATTCAATGACAACCACATATCAACAACCATATCCATGTGTAACATCCAACAATCTACCCCTTTGGCATTGATGGCAACACATGATGTGAAAAATACCATCAACCCAACACATTGACTCCTTCTCAGCTACACTTCTCCCCACAAGACTCTTCTTCTTAGAAATATTTTTGACATTGCACTTCTCCCCCTTTGAAATAAATGGAAAAGTTAACCATGACCTTCCCACATACAAGCTCTGAACCACATATCTACACATTTGACTACTCCCCCTGAGTAGTAGCCTTAGAAACATCAATCCAGATCAAAATATAGTAATGAATCTCTCAGATTGATGCAAGTAAATGCATCTTTAGTTCTTATCAAGAGGGGTAATCACCCCTAGCATTCCTCTAAGATACTCAAAAGTATCCTTTGGCAATGGCTTATTAAATATATTTGCAATCAGTTCTTTGGTAGGCACATACTCATGTGTGACTTCTTTCTCATTCACTTTCTCTATCAAGAAATGAAAATTGATTGATATATGTTTTGTCTTGGAATGCAAAACCAGATTCTTTGAAATATTTATTGTACTTGAATTGTAACACTATATGGCAATAGGTTCTTCATATTCTACCTTGATATCTTTTAGCATCTTTTTCATCCATATTAGTTGCATACAGTTATTTGCAGCAACAATGTATTCAACTTCATTGGTGGATAGAGAAATGGAATTCTACTTTTGCTCAACTAGGACACCAACTTCTTCCCTAGGAAGAAAGCACCGCCACTAGTACTTGTCATGTCATCTACATCTCTAGCCCAATCCACGTTAGTATATGCACTCAAAGTGAGATCATCATCCTTTGGATACCAAAGTCCAAAGTCAACTAGTCCTTTCAGATACCTAAAAATTCTCTTCATAGTAGTCACATGTGATTCTTTTGGATCAGCCTGAAATCTAGCAACCATACATACAACATTCATTATGTCTGGTCTAGTCTGAGTTAAGTAGAGCAATCCACCAATCATTGACCTATATCTAGTTTGATTCTTCTTAGGAGAGTCATCATTTTGTGTTAGCTTACATCCGATCACCATGGGGGTACTGATAGGTTTGGAGTCATCCATTCCAAAATTATTTAGCAGTTCTCTCACATATTTGGACTGAGATATGAAGATCCCCTTGTCCAAATGTGTAACTTGCAATCACAGAAAGAACTTCATTTCTCCAATCATACTCATCTCAAATTCACTCTTCATTTCATTAGAAAATTTCATACATAGATTATCATCTCCTCCAAGAATTATTTTATCAACAAAAACTTCCATAATTAACTCATTATTATATAATTTGAAGTATAAGTTGCTATCAGTAGTACCTTTAGTAAATCCAAGCTTTAGTAGATATTTGTTAAATCTAGCATACCAAGCTCTAGGGGCTTGCTTAAGTCCATACAGAGCTTTCTTCAATTAACAGACCATATCTTCCTTGTTAGTTAGATGAAATCTATCTAGTTGTTCAATGTTTACTTATTCTTCTAGTTCTCCATTTAGAAATGCTAACTTTACATCCATCTGATAGACTTTGTAGTCCTTGTATGCAACATAAGCAAGAAATAATCTAACAGCTTCAATCCTAGTGACAAGAGCAAAGGTTTCTTCAAAATCAATACCTTCCATTTGAATACCCTATACATACCAATATTTCTTTATTCTAGACCACTTCACCTTGCTCATTCAACTTGTTCCTAAACACCCATTTAGTACCAATCACATTTTTTTCTTTAGGCCTAGGAACCAGTATCCATGTGTCATTATATTCAATCCATTTTAGCTCTTCCTTCATAGATTACAACCAGTGTTCATCTTGACAGGCTTCAATGACATTTCTAGGTTCAATTTTGGAAATCAAACAATATTCTTCTACAATATTTCTTCTAGTTTACACTCTTTTATTCTTATCTCCTATGATTTGACTATCAAAATAATTATCTTTACATACCTTGGAGTCTTGGGACATTCTTGAGCTTCTTATTCTTTTGATCTTTCTTCTACACTTGCACTTGTATGTGTTTCTTGATTGGCTTAATTTACCATAACAAATTGAGATTGCTTCATCAGAATATATGGAATAATCTAAAGGAGATTTTGTGTTTGATAATTATTCCCTTTGCAAGTATTGTCTTCATCTGAATCATAACCACAATATCTAGATGATTTGATAGAGTTCTCATCAACTCTAACATTTGCACTTTCAACCATCTTTCGTAGTCTTTCGTTATAGCACCAGTAGGCCTTGCTTTTAGTGGAGTAACCTAGGAAAATCCCTTGATCATTTCTTGCATCAAACTTTCCTATATCATTATCTCTATTGATATAACACTTTCTT
>VDFB02198358.1:0-21094 GCA_007258455.2 Sequoia sempervirens | reverse complement strand
GTTCTCGCTCGCTGCAGATTCTCCAAAACACTGATGATGTTCCATCGAGCTTTTCCTACCGCACTTCCTCACCAAAATAACACCAACAACATCATCAAATTTCAATGTATTCGAACTAGAAATAGAATTGTTAACAACCATTACCAAGCTATTCCAGCTTTCAGGCAAAGAACACAGAATCAAAAGAGCCCTAACTTCTTCATCAAAGTTTACTTTTACAGAAGTTAATTGACTGGTGACCGTATTAAACTCGTTTAAATGATCAGTAACTGACCCACCTTCTACCATTTTCATATTAAATAAACGCTTCATAAGAAATACCTTATTCGAAGCGGAAGGCTTTTCATATAACTTTTCTAGGGTTTCCATCAACTCTTGAGTTGTCTTTGCTTTTGTAATATTGAACGCCACTGTTTGTGCTAGGCACAAACGAATACTGCCAAGAGCCTTTCTATCCAAGATCTCCCAGTCCTCATCTGACATTGCTGTAGGTTTCTTGGCTTTCCCTTCCAATGGCCGCCATAAATCCTTCTGATAGAGATAGTCCTCCATCTGCATCTTCCATAACCGATAGTTCTGCCCATTAAACTTCTCAACCTTCTTACCCTCGTCTGCCATTGCTCCCACTCAACCGTGAGACTCCCACTCAACCGTGAGATCTTCCCTACAGATGATAATCGAAACACAACTCACTCTGATACCACTTGTTAGGGTTAGAGATGGTAGATCTAACAATTAAATGCAGATTTTATATAATAAACAGAGAAACTAAAACGTGCACAGAATAAATCATAACACAAAGAATTTAACGTGGTTCACCCAATCTGGGCTACATCCACCAAACCGCAGCCATCTAATACTTTTATTATCCAGTGCAAAACCTATTACAATCTTGCGAATAATCATGTTTTTCATCACTGTAACCCCCATTCCAACCCCTTTTTAACAAGCTTTGAGAAGCTTCCAGAATTAGGGTTTTACAAAGTCATTTTTCCTTTTTCGCTGACGATGCGAAAAAAATGGCAAAAAAAAATTTCTCGGGGGCTGCGCCCCCAAACCCCCAAACCCCCGCTCGGGGCCTGGCCCGGCCCCGGACCCCGGCGAGGACGGAGGGCTAGGGTGTACAGTATACCATGGGCTATACCGTATAGCATGATCAGTCGCCACACACCAACAGGCTCTAGTAAGTATGAATGTAAGTTTCCCTTTAATGATTTAGTTGTGGAGAAATAGGTCATTATGCTACAAAGTGTTTAGAAAGAGCTAAAAGGAATAAAAAAAGATATGCGAAAGAAAAAACAAAACGGAAAGAAGATTAATAAAGATTATTATGTGAATGAGAATGCTAGTATATTTGATGAGGATTCAGAATAAGAAGATCCTAATGAAAATGAATGCTTGTTCTTGGTGATTAAGGATGAACCTACTTCTGCTAATTCTAAAAAATAGATAAAGGAAAGCCCTCCAGAGAAGGAGAAAAATGAAGGTACAGTTGTCTCTACCCTATAAGATAAACGAGAGAAAAATTATTGGGTAGTTGATAGTGGTTGTTCACATCACATGATTGGTGATAAAAATAATTTTTCTAAGCTTGAAAAATATGATGGAGGCTTGGTTATGTTTGGAGATGATACTAGTACTAAAATCTGTGGGATAGGTTCAGTAAGTTTTGATGGCAAGCATCATACTAACAATGTCTACTATGTTAAGGGTTTAAGGAATAATCTATTGAGTGTTGGGTGAAGCCACATAAGTGGTTTACACTTTTGAAGAGGAAGGAAATTTGAGAAAAAATGACCCCATGGCAAAAAAATTGGTTTTAGGGGTTCGCATGAACCTACATGTTCGACCGAACCATAAAGGGGTTCGACCGAACTAGGGTTCGAGCGAACCCATTAACTATTGGGCCCACATTTCCCACCCAAAAAACAAAGGAATAATGCATATTGGTGGGGGTTCGAATGAACCCTGGTTCGCTAGAACCCCTGGGGGTTTGCTAGAACCCCCCTAGTTCTAGCGAACCCCCTTTTTCCCTAATTTTTTAATTGTGCACACAAAAAACATAAAATTTTATGCTTTCAAGCTCCGGTTGGGGATGAAAATGGGGGAATATTTAGAAACCAAAATTGGAATCGAGTAGCCTTTAGAACGAGCTATCCAATGAATATAATTTTAGTATGTTTTGGTTTTATTATCTATCTATTTTTTAAGTTTTATTAAATATAGGTTTTTCATCGAAAACAAAATCTTTGTTACGCACAAGTGGAAAAATAGAAGATTATTAAAAAAAATAAAAAAATGAGTGCACGGATATTGAAATCCTTGATCCAACAAAAAAAAAAGAATTTTGATACATATAGTAAAAGTTATGCGTTATACGGTCGCTATGTCTGAATTGTCATTTGATTGACTTGAAACTTGATTAAAGAAAAAATATTTAATAAAAACTATCTAACCAAGTGGAAGCACTAGATATCGGAGTTAAAATCTAAATTTGAAAGAATTGGAATTTTAGCCCTCATGGAAAAAAAGTTATGCGTTATACGGTGTGCATCACTTTTTAAAAATGTTATTTTGAAAAAACAATTTTTGTGGGAGATGGAAAAAGGTGCAATCTGATTCCAAAAAAATTGAAAAAAATATTTTTAGAATCTATAGACAAAATGTGATAAGACTCTAGTTTACATCATCTTCAAATTCCTTACGGTTTAATCGCTATAGGTGCCCGAATGTGGAGATTGTGTTAAAAAAAAATATGAGTGTCCAGTTAGGCCAAAAAGTGTAAACCACTATTGTGGGATCACCTTGTTGGTTAGATGTGCAGAAAAGGATATGATCTTGTGTTTAAGGATGAGATATGTGAGATCCGGAAAGGATATGAAACATTGATTGCTACAAGAAAGAAATCTGAAGAAAATATCTATCAACTTAAGGATGTTTATGGATGATTCTTTATGAATCAGATTAATTGTAGTTGGCTATGGCATAGGAGAATGTGTCACATGAATTTTCATAACAAAGCTTGTTAATGCTGTTTGCAAGAATTGTCAAGAATTACCAAGAACTATAAAGCTTGTTAATTCTATTTGCAGGAATTACAAAGCTTGTTAATGCTATTTGCAGGAATTGTCAGTTTAGAAAGCAAGCAGGGTGAAGCTACAATAGTGGTTTACAATTTGATGGAGGAAGGAAAACTAAAAAAAATGATCCCATGGCAAAAAAATTGGTTTTAGGGGTTCGAACAAACCTACAGGTTTGACTGAACCCACTAAAAATATAAATTTTTGCACTTCAAAGCTTGGGTTGAAGATAAAAAATGGTAGATACTTCACAAACCCAACTAGAATTAGGTAGTCCTTGAAACGAGCTATCCAACAAATATAATTTTAATATGTTTTGGTTTTATTATGTATTTGTTTTTTTAGTTTTATTAAACATAGGTTTTTCAACAAAAATGAAGCTCTTTATTCTACACATGTGGAAAAATAGTAGATTATCAAAAAAAGTTTTGAAAAATATGAGTGCACTAGATATTGAAGTCCTTGATCCAACAAAAAAATATTGAATTTCGATACATACAAAAAAAGTTATGCGTTATACGGTCAAGTGCTATGTTTGAATTGTAATTGGTTTGACTTTGAAACTTGATTAAAGAAAAAATATTCAATAAAAAACTATCTAACCAAGTAGAAGCACTAGATATTGGAGTTATGAATCTAAATTCAAAAGAATTATAATTTTATCCTTCATGGAAAATAATTTATGCATTATATGGTGAGTGTCACTTTTTAAAAATGTTGTTTTATGAAAAAAACTAGTTTTTGTGGGAGATGGAAAAAGAAGTGCAAACTGATTCCAAAAATTTTGAAAAAAATATATTTAGAATCTACAAACAAAATGTCATGAAACTCTAGTTTGCATCATCTTCAAATTCATCACGGTTTAGCTGCTATAGGTGCCTGAAAGTGAAGATTTAGTTAAGAAAAATTATTTAAGTGTCCAGTTTGGCCAAAAATTGTAAACCACTATTGTGGGATCACCCAACAAGAAATCATTATAGTCTACTTGATTTAGTTCATACAGACCTATGTGGTCCCACAAGAGTGAGAAGTCTACTTGGTGAAAGGTACTTTATGCTTTTAATCGATGATTATTCTAGATATACATGGGTTACATTTCTTTGATAGAAATAAAATGCATTAGATAGATTCAAGACATTCAAAGCTATGGTTGAAAATGAAGTGAATTTGATGATAAAATGCTTAAGGTATGACAAAGGTTGAGAATTCACCTCCCATGAGTTTAATATGTTTTGTAAAGTGCATGGAATAAAGAGACAATTATCTACTCCAAGAAATCCTCAGCGGAATGGAGTTGTTGAAAGGAAAAACATAATAGTTCAAGAGGCTACTAGATCAACGATTATTGAGGCTAGTTTACCGGAAGTCTACTAGAAAGAAGCTATTCATACTGTTGTTTTTGTATTCAATCGAGTTCAAGAAAGAGAAAATAGTACAAAGACTCCCTATGAGCTATGACATGGAAGAATTCCTACTATTAAATATTTTAAGGTATTCGAAAGAAAATGTTATATCAAAAGAGATGAAGAAACTTTGGGAAAGTTTGATGCAAGAAGTGATGAAGGCATTTTTCTTGGATATTCTACTAAAATCAAGGAATATAGATGTTTCAATAAAATATTGAGAAATATTGTAGAGAGTTCAAATGTCAAGGTTGATGAGACAATGAAGAATTCTATTGACATTGATGGATATGTATCTGATGAACATGATTGTGTAAGAATAGAAGAAATTGTGGAAGAATGGAAAAAAGATGAGAAAGAAAAGAAAGATGAACAAAATGAAAAAGAAGAAGATGCTCTGGTGATGTCCCATAAGACACCTAGATATGTATAGAAGAATCATTCAGAAAGTCAAATCATTGGTGACAAGAAAAAAGGTGTATTAACTAGAAGCAAAGTTATTGCTGAAGTGAATCTATGTTTACTTTCTAAGATTGAATCGAAGATTGTAAGTGAAGCTTGTAAAGATGAAAATTGGAAGGAAGCAATGAAAGAAGAACTTATGTAGATTGAGAAGAATCAAACTTGATAATTGGTCCCAAGACTAGAAGACAAAAACATCATTGGATCGAAGTGGGTATTTAGAAATAAGTTGAATTAGAATGGAGTAGTGGTTAGAAAAAAAAGAAAGGCTTGTGTGTAAGGGTTACTCACAAGTAGAAAAAGAATAGATTTTTAGGAAATGTTTGCTCTGGTAGCATGAATGGAAGCTATAAGAATGTTCTTAGCACATTTTTCTCATAAATACTTTAAGATCTATTAGATGGATGTCAAGTTAGCATTTCTAAATGGTGAGCTAGAAGAAGTCTATATGGAACAACCGAAAGGATTTTGGTTGACAAATCAACTGGATATGGTGTGCAGATTGAAGAAATCTTTATATGGATTGAAGCAAGCTCCTAGAGCTTGGTATGTGAGGTTAGTTAGATATTTGAAATTCAACAAGGTTTTAACAAAGGTACAACAAATAGTAATTTGTATTTTAAGATTGAAAATGACAAAATCTTGATTGTAGTTGTGTATGTTTATGATATTATCTTTGAAGGAAATGAAAATATGTGCAAGATGTTTGTAGAAGAGATGCAGAAAGAATTTGAAATTTCTATGTTTGGAGAGATGAATTTATTTCTATGGCTACATATTAATCAAATAAAGAAAGGAATTTTAATTTCACAGTATAAGTATGTGAGAGAAATTTTGAAGAAGTTTGGGTTGGATGGTTCCATTCTGGTAAGTACTCCTATGGTGATTGGTTGCAAATTGGGTAAAGATGATAATTCACCTAAGGCTTATCAGAGCAAGTATGGATCTATGATTGGTGGACTATTGTATTTGACTGCTACTAGACTAAATATCATACATGTTTTCTATCTTGTGGCTATATTTCAAGAAGATCCTAAGGAAACATATGTTGTTACTGTTAAAAGAATATTTGGATATTTGAATGGCACTCCAGATTATGGATTATGGTATCCTAAAGATACTGGCTTTACACATAGTGCCTATACAGATGCAGATTATTGGTATGTGGTGTTTGATCATGCTAAACTATACACTCTTCATGTATTCTTACCGGGGTCATCACCGAAAATGGAAAAATCATCAAAAAAGAAAGAAAAAACTAATTTTGTAAAACCCTAATTCTAGAAGCTTCTAAAAAGTTTGTTATAAGCGGTTGGGATGGGAGTTGTAGTAGAGAATTATTAGCCAGATTGTAATATGTTTTACACTAGATAATAAAATCATTCAATGGCTATGGTTTTGTGGATGTAGCCCAAATTGGGTGAACCACATTAAATTCTTTGTGTTGTCTTGTTTCTGCTATAATTTTGTGTGTGTTTTATTTCTTTGTCTTATTGATCAAATCTATATTTAACTATTAGATATTTTCCTTCCAACCCTAATATATTGGGCTAGATGTGTAGATGATAGAAAGAGTACAATTGGTGGTGCATTCTTTCTTGGATGTAGATTGGTGGCATTGTCGAGTAAAAAGAAAGATTTAGTCTCCTTGTCTACTAATGAAGCTGAGTATATTGTTGTTACATATTATTGTACACAAGTTTTATGGATGAAACAGACATTGAAAGATATCACAACTGGATATGATGACCCCATTTCTATTTTATGTGATAATGCAAGTGCAATTAACATTTCAAAGAATCTAGTAATGCACTCAAGGATGAAGCATATATCTATCAGGTATCATTACTTGAGAGAGAAGGTCATGGAGAGTGAAGTAAAGCTTGAGCATGTTTCGATGAAGGATCAAATTGCTGATATTTTCACAGAGGCTCTTCCTAAAGATACTTTTGAGTATCTCTAGGAGAAGTTAGGTGTTATTTCCCCTCCTTTCTTGAACTAGACACATATGGAGATGCATCAATCTGGTGGATCTATGGATCTATCTTTCTTCCAGAATAATGTTTTCATGGATACCTCTCTGGGGGAGTAGGTAGTATCATGTGTTGTCATTGTGAGTATTTTTTTTCTCATGTCAAAGGAGAAATCAATGTAAAATATTTTTCTTTTGCCATTGATGTCAAAGGGGGAGAAGAATCATGTGAAAAGGGAGAGGAAGAATGGGAGAAGAAACATGTGAAAAAGAAAAGGAGGTGTATAAGAGATTATCTACTAAGGGGGAGAAACAAAAAAGTGTATTCAGAGCTAGTATGTTGTCTTTGATGGTTTTTCACATCATGTGTTGCTATTAATGACAAAGGGGAAGATTGTTGCAAGAATGGAAAATTGAATGTGTTGTCATTGATGTCAATCGGTCAACTGGTTATCAACTAGTTGTTGTTGGAATGAAAATTGTAATGAATATATCGGTATGTGCAAGATCATATTGGAAAAAATAGGCCCTTAAGTGGCAAAAAAATCAGAAAAATCAATGTTAGGCAATTTGACGTAAAAATTTGAATAAGTTATCTATATTATTTCAAAAATATGTAAGAATAGAATCTGTAGAAAAATGATTTTAGTTTCTAAACTACTAGGTTTATTTTAAAAAAAATCTATTTGGTGAAAATTTGAAATTTCAATGCAATGGTACTTAAATTTTAGAGAAAAAATAAAAGTAGGTGTCTATCCCACCTAACCATAATAAAATGATAATATTTTTTATAATATTTTATATATAAGTAGATGACTCATGTCTAGATGTGATGCATATTTTTTGTAATTTTTTCCAAGTAAATAATTAATTATGATTTTTTTATTACAACTTTTAAAAAATATAAAACTTGTATGTCGACCACCTTAACTTGGTCAAAACTTCATGAAATTTAATTTTTCTTTTTTTAATCCTATAGTTTGTGAAGCATAGAATGTGATGCATGTTTTAGATTCAAAAAATGTGATACCATTTGAAAGCTATAGATGTTTTTCAATCAACCTATTGATTAGGACTTTAGTCATAATTCTAATAGAAAATGAATAATAATTATTTATTAAATTCAAAGTAAAGCATAATTTATATTGGTGGAAAGTTGAGAATCTCCTCTAAAACCCTTTTTGTTTCATCAATTTTAGGTAAAAAAAAAGTCATCAGCCACATACCCTACAAATATCCATAATATTGCCACTTTTTGGCCCATCATGATCCTGCACATACCCATATATTGTAGGTATTTAGTGGTTGCTCTTGGTTCTGGTCCTAAGACTTCATCAAAGAGAAATTTAGACCAACCAAATTTCTCTCAGACCTCAAATAGAAATGTGGTTGGTCTGAATTTCTCTTTGATGAAGTCTTATGAATTGTAGTTCTAGAGTTGAGTTGCCTTGATTCTATTGAAGATAGTTTTGGCATCGAGGAGATTCATGCTTACTGGTTCTATGTGTTTTACACTGGTTTAGCTGACCTTTTATGAAATACTACTTTCGAGGTTGATGAAGAATGTTTGATCTATTTTGGGTCCCTTGAAGCATGTGTTTGGGTTTCCCTCATTCTAATTCCACCCTAGGATTTTTTGGTGCCAACCTAATTTGAATTTGAATTTGGATGGTTGACTTTGGATATGTTTCAAAGTTGAAGATGGTATAAATACAGGATGAGTTAGTGGTGAAATATACAAGAGCAAATAAGAAGAGTGATAAGAGAAAAAAGAAAGTGAAAATAGACGTGACATTGATTTTATTCAGTGAGTGTGTGTGATACAAGTGTGGAAGATTAGTGTGAAGCTTAATGATGAGTTTCTAGATGTAGTGATCAAGAGGTGAACTCTATCATTCATTCATGTTTGTGAGTAATTGTGGTGGAATCCTTTGCTGCATTTAGATTGCAGTCTCTTTGTAACAACTCTTCTTTTTCTTATTTATATCTTTGTGGCAATGAGCCCTTCGGGTTGTTATCCCTATTGAACAGTGAGTCCTATTTCAGACAATGAGTACTTATTTTGGTAGTGAGCCTTATTTTTGGTAGTTAGCCTCTTGTAATAGATTTTGATATTCTCTATAGTGTGAGTTAACCTGAGTCACCATGGTTTTTCCCTTATTGGGTTTTCCATGTAAATCCATTGTTATTGTATTTATGTGTTGGATTGAAGTTTCTACATTGGCATTTGATGACTAATCATTTAAGCAGTATTAAGAACTAGTTCTGATGATTGAATTAAAATTTTAATTCTATGGTAGTTGATTCACTCCCCCTCTCAGTTGTCATATTCAATGGATATTTTACCTACTTGGTATATACCAAAACACGTGGCATAACCTCCTGTGGTAAAGACATAATAGTGGTTATGAGAGGTGGTACATAAATACAAAAGAGGGTGTGTAACTAGTTACTACTCATGTGAGGGAGAGAGTGACACATGCAGCTAATGTATTCCACTATGTATTCTCACATTAACCATGTATAATAAATCTATACGAAAATCATATGTGTAGGAAAAATTAAATACCACTAACATAAGAAAATTAAAAACTTGCATTAACGCCCCCCTTAAATATAGCTTAGCTGGGTGAGAAGATGGATCCTCACAAATAAATATTGATGAGGTACCCATGTGTACAAAGAGATCCCCATAAGAAGAAGTCATGCTATTCCTTGCATACACATCCTCATTTTCCCTTTGGTTCTAAATGGGTCCCCCTCTTTGCTTTTGCACCTTTTTTTGTTGTTCCTATTGGAAGTATGTGTAGTATGTGTGTTGTCATTGATGTCAAAAAGATTATGTCTATTTTTTCATTGATGTCAACTTGTTCATACTATTGGTGATTGTTAGAATTATATGTTACTGCATTGATGGTTGAGATGTTGTGATGATGCTTTTATTAGTTGCATCATGTTGTCATTAGTAGTGTCACTAGTGTCAACCTAGTTTTTCTTAGGTAAGAATGTGTATGGTTGAGTTGTTATATTGTAGTAGGTTTTGCAGTGTTCAGGAAGTGTTGCAGATGATACGAATGTGTTTGTGGTGCTTGGTTTCCAAGTTCTTTCAAGAAAATTTAAATAAAAGAGGAAACAATGTGGTTGTGAAGTGTTTTGTGCTAAAAAAATTTGGTTTGCATTTATTTTGTGCTGAATATATGCTTATGTTTTTTAGATATGTTGATTAGATGTTCTCAAAGATGTTATATCCAAAAAATATATTCTAGATTGTTGTGTAGAGAAAGTTGTGTGAATTGTGTATTGCAGTGTTGTCTGGGAGAAATGGTTTTTCTCCACATTTATCCATAGTTTGGCTACTAGTTTTGTGATTCTGGAAGTATGTTGATATTTCTCATACCTATCTTTAGTTGAAGTGGTTCAAATTTTTGAGCTCTACAAGTTCGTTTCTTGAGTTACAGTATGTAAAAGGTTAATTGGATGTACAAGGTGAGTATTTTCTTCAGGTGAAAGTTGTTGCAAAGGAATTTGTTGGATTTCAAGCTTTTTTTGGAATATTCTAGATTATGTTAAAGTGATATGATCTATTTTTTGTAAGTCATCTTTGTTCAAAGGAAGCATGTACTTAAAGGTTTAATGGTGTTTACATAGGTTTGGATGACCTTGGGTGTTTACACTAATTGCATATTTACTTTAGTATTTGTGGAAGTGTGGCAAGGCATGTATATGTGAATTTTGGTCTAACTTAAGGTGTGATGTGGTCCACCTTCATTCCTTTCCATCGCACAAATTTTTTGGTGTCAACCTAATTTAAATTTTCATGATTGAGGTGCATAGTCGACCTTGGAGATTGTTTTCAAGGCTGAGGAAGGTATAAATAAGTGTTGAGTTGATGGAGAATTGTGCAATGGGGTGTATGATGCAGAGTGGATAGTTGTGAAGTATGAAATTGTAAAATGTAGTGCAAGCTTTAATGTAGTTAGACCACTCTAAGTAGTGAGCAGAAGGTTTTTGCATTCATCAGAAAGGTTGTGAATGTATTTTTGATGTTGTGGTGGAATTTTCTGTTGCATTGAGATGGATTTCTCAATGTAGTAATACTCTTTCTTCTTTTCTATAATTTGGCAGTGAGCCCTTGGTAGTGATCCCTTCTTTCTTTTGGGAAGTGAACCTATTATATTTGGTGTTGCAATTACTTTATATTGGAGCTAATCCTCACTATGGATTTCCCTTCTTTTTTTGTGCATGGTGTTGATGTGTTTCAGTTTTTTTATTCGCATTCATGCTTAATCATTCTAATAGATTAAAGTTTAATAAGGTTAATGTGGAACTAAATGCTTTTAAGGGTTTTTATGTTTTAATGTATAATTGATTCACCCCCCTTAGTTGTCTTGTGCATTCAACAATTGGTATCAAAGAAAGGTTCCTTTGAAGAAAGCTTAACCACTTGAGGTAGATCCTGGATAGTGCACAAGGAGGCTCCTTTGTTTGATGGATTAGATTATGCATTTTGAAAGACAAGGATGGAAGGCTTCCTTGTATCACTTGGATTTGGAGTTTGAAATTTTGTTGAATATGGATATATTATGCCTAAAAATGGTTTAAGTGTTGATGATGAGATCAAGGCCTATGAGAAAAATGGTAAATCAAGGTATGCTCTTTCAAGTGGTCTTTCTAATACTGAATTTGTGAAGGCTATGAATCTTAAAACTAATAAAGAGATTTGGAAAAAGTTGGAAGGTATTTATGAAGGATATGATAAAGTCAAGTAGGAAAAGATGCAGAATGTAAAGATCATGTTTGAAAACATGTGGATGTTAGAGGATGAAAACATTACAAGCTACATGCATAAGGTGGAAAAATTTGTTAAATCCATCAAAGGACTTGATGGAAAACTCGATGAAGATGAGGTGGTAAAGAAGGTACTAATAACTCTTCCTAAAGCTTATAGTCATAAAGTTTCTTCTATTGAGTAAGCTTAGGATTTAAGAAAATATACTAGAGATCATATGTATGGTGCTTTATCTACTTCTGAATTAAGAGAATTTCATCGAAATGATGAAAAAGTTGAGATTGATTTTAAGGCTATAAAATCAGAGAAGGTTGTGGAATCATATTAGGATGATCTTGATGATGTAGAAGAAAACTTTGTGAGGAGAATGAAAAAGGGTATTGGAAAACTAGGTCATTATCATTCAAATGTTTCAATTGTGGAAAGATAGGTCATTATGCTTCAAGATGTCCAAACAAAGCTTCAATGAAAAAAGTAAGGAGAATAAATACAAATAAATTAAGAGAATTTATTATGTTAGAGAAGATGCCAATATATCTGATGATGAATCTGATTATCCAAATGATGAAGATAATGGATTCTTGTTCATGGCTATAAATGTTGAAACTAATTTTGCTAACTTTGAAAGATGTATGAAGGAAGGTGCTCCAAAAATAGATCATTATGTTGAAGGAATTATAGTGACTAATTTTTATGCTAGAGAGGAGGAGAACTACAGGATCATTGAAAATTGATGCTCAAATCATATGACTCGTGATAAAAGTAAGTTTTTTAAATGAGAAATATGGAGGTCTTATGGTGTAGGAGCACCCTCATGCTCAATTTTGGATTTTTGTCTTGTTTTGTATTTTTTGATGTAAATAAGTTCATTTTGTACCATTAATGATCACTTGGATTCATTATAGACCATTTTAGAATGTTTTGGAGTCATAATGCAAATGATGTCAAAAAATTATCAAAATTGTAAAAGTTGTCATTGTGAAAGTTGTCAAAAGTGCATTAAGATTAAAAATTTGATTAGGAAGTTAGTTGTGGGTGGTTGGTAGTTTAAAAACTATTGTAAAATCATAAATACATGTTTTAAATATGAATCCCAAGGTTGGGAAGGTTGGAAAAGATGGGAATGAAAATTGGAATCAATTTGGAGCAAATTTTCTGTGCATTTTTCTTGTAATAGTCTTGTTATTTTATGTGGTATAGATATTTACAAAAAATTTATAACTTTAACATGGCATGGTTAGAAAGATAATTGAGTTATATTTCATTTGGTTTTGGTTTGGTTGAATTTCATTAAGTTTAGAGAAAGTTATGGCATTTTTTGTAACAATAGGTTTGAATCTAACCTAGGGTTTCCAACGTACAAAAAAAAATTATATCTTTTCTTCTCTCCATCAAAAATATCTAAAAATTAGTGAAAAGTTTTTTTTTGAGGGTATATAAAAACCCTTTAGAGGATATTTCATAATTTTCCATTTTTATGAAGTTACTAATGAAAGTTTGTTTGCATTTGGGTGTAGATAGTCCAAAAAAACCCACTTCGAAGTAGGGTAGTCATTTTTTGAGACCTTCCATACAAAACAACCCTATCTTATTTTTGGATATGTGTACAAATGACCAAATGGATATCCTAAATGAGTATCATTTTCTACAGATCAAGTCTGAGTCAAAACATATGCCCATTTTTCCTTTTTAAAAGGCTACAAGCAAGAATGAGGATTTGTGAAGGAAAACCCACTTTTTGATGAACAAAAGCAATTGTTTAAGGTTGTTTTGAGTTTTATTTCCCCTGATATGCATCAAATTAGTATTAGGGAATAAATATTTGGGAAATAAATTTTTTTGGGAGTTTGTGTTGTCTTTTTGCAAGTTGAGGCAAAAAATTGGATGTCAAAAGACTAGGTGGTGAAGAAAGGAGGAAACCTAGGTGAGGTATCACAAAGACAAGAAGAAGCAAGGTGAAAGAGAATTTCTTGAGAAAGAATAATGGAAATTTTGAGGATATTTTTTTGTAGATATTTTCAGAGTAAGAAATTCACAAGCAAGAAACAAGAGAAAAGAAAAGAGAAAGATGAGATGAAGAAGAAAAATGAGAAGGAACAACAGATAAAAGTGCAACAAGAGATCATAAAGTTGAGGAAAGCCTTGGAACAAATGGAAGAAATGGAAAAAATGGAAAAAAGAATCGAACTTGAGATGCATCAGATTCTTGAGATAGAAAACTAGGAAATTGGTTGGCATTTACCAATAAGAAAGAGGGTAAAGTGGCCTATAAAGAAGATCATTCAGAGGAGAGAAGAAGGAAAATAAGGACAACAATAAGAATGGATGAGTTGCAAGATATGTTGAAAGGAAGGGTGCTAGAATAATCTAAAGAAACAAGAAAATATTGTGTTTTTGAAACTAATCCTTTGTATGAGTATGTGTTTACAGGTGTAGAAGATGAAAATGAAGATGGAAATGAGTCTAAAGAAGGAGAAGTGCATAGTGTGTATGAAGATTGTTATACAAATGTAGCACACATGGAGGATCTCTTAGGTGTTGAAGTGGAGTTTCTTGTACAAGGAGATAAAAAGGAGACCTCAAGGTCTCAATATTTTATTTCAAATCTTTCATTGGACTATGTATGTGTAGGTTTGTTAGACAAGGAGATATGACTCATTGAGAAGCAGACTCTTGAAAGAGATCAGGTTTAGAGGAGGATGCAAAAAGAGGAATACCTTGCAAGGAAGAAAGAAGAGAAGGGGCTGAGAAGACAACCTAGACAAAACAAGTGGAAAAAAAAGACAAATCCAATAATAAATCAAGGAAATACTTCAAAATAATTGGAAGACCCAGAAGAAAAAGAAGTCCTGCACTCAAGTGGACTTGAGTTTTTCTTTCCCTTAGGAGTATGGTGCGGGAGCACCCTCATGCTCAAGTTTGGGTTTTTGTATTTTTTTGTGTTATTTGATGTAAATAAGGTCATTTTGTACCATTAGTGATCATTTGGAGTCATTCTAGAATATTTTATAATTTTTTGGAGTCATAATGCAAATGATGTCAAAAAATTGTTAAAATTGTAAAAGTTGTCATTGTGAAAGTTGTCAAAAGTGCATTAAGGTTACAAATTTGATTAGGAATTTAGTTGTGGGTGGTTGGTAGTTGTAAAATAATTGGGAAATAATAAATAAATTTTGTAAACATGAAAATTAGAATCAATTTGGAGCAAATTTTATGTGCATTTTTCCTATAACAGTAATGTTCTTCCACATGGTACGAATATGTATGGAATTTATATGACCTGAACATGGTATGGTTGGAAATATAATTGAGTTATATTTCATTTGGTTTTAGTTTGGTTAAATTTCATGAAATTTAGAGAAAGTTATGGCATTTTGTGTAGCAACAGGTCTGAATCTACCCTAGGGTTTCCAGCGTACAAGAAAATTCCATATATTTTCTTCCCTCCATCAAAAATATCTAAAAATTGGCAAAAAGTTTTTTTTTAGGGTATCTAAAAACCCTTTAGAGGATATTTCATATTTTTCCATCTTCATGAAATTATTAATGAAATTTTGTTTGATTTTGGGTGTAGAAAGTCCAAAAAAATACCCTCTTAGAAGTAGGACAGTCATTTTTTGAGGCCTTTTGTACAAAACAATGTTAAAAGGCACAGGAAAACTAAGAGAGGGGGTGAATTATTTGTCACTAAATTCAAATTTAAAACTTTAACTACTTATTAGCTTCACAACCACATTGTTCTATTATTAGGTATGAACATGAAATGCAAATAATAGAAAGTAAAATCAACACAATGAACACCAGATTTTACGTGAAAAACCCAATGAGGGAAAAACCATGGCGAGGTTTAACTCACAATATAAAGAGAAATAAAAACCAATTACAAAGGGTCACCGCCAAGGGCTCACTGCCTACGGAAAGGACTCACTGTCCATCAAGGAGGCTCACTGCCTATTAATACAAAAGAAAAAAAAAGATTCACCATAGAAATTAACACACATATGCAACCTTTATCAGAAGATTGCAAAAAAATTTAGCTCACTGCCTTCAAGAATCTAATACAATGTAGGGTGATCCCACAAAGTTGGTTTACAATTTCTTGGAGATTCTAATTTTTGCTGAAATCGCATATTTTTAGAAAATATAATGATTTAAGTCTTAAAAAGTTCCATTTAAATAATTCCAATTGTAGAGGATTTGATCAAACTACCTTAGAACCCCGCTAGTTTTAAACCATACCTATAATGGAGTCTCCTTTACACCTATCAAAATGCTGATAAAAAACCACTTTTGATTTACCTTTTGGGGTATCAAATGAACTCATTTAAAATTTATTTTTTGTAATTATCTAGTCCTCATTATAAGCTTCCCAAAAATTATAATTTTAAATAAATTTAATTTAATTATTATATTTATTTTTTATTTCTTGTGAATGTAGGTTTTTCACTAAAATTCAAGCTCTATGTTCAACACATGTGGAAAAATAGAAGATTATCAAAAAAAAAATTGAAAAATATAAGTGCACCGATATTGAAGTCCTTGATCCAACAAAAAAATTTAAATTTTTATACATACAATAATAGTTGTGTTATACGGTCTTCCTATGTCTAAATTGTAATTAGTTTGACTTCGAAACTTGATTAAGGAAAAAATATTCAATAAAACACTATGAAACCAATTGGAAGCACTAGATATTGTAGTTACAAATCTAAATTCAAAGAAAAAAATTATCTTTCATGGAAAAAAGTTGTGTTATACCGTGAGTGTCACTCCTTAAAAATAGTGTTTACTGAAAAAAACTAGTTTTCAAAGGAGATGGAAAAAGAACTGGAATCTAATTCCAAAAATTTTGAAAATAATATATTTATAATTTATAGAAAAAATACCACAAATCACTAGTTTGTATCATCTTCAGATTCCTCGCGATTTAGCTGCTATAGGTGCCTTAGTTAGAAAAAATTAGTTAAGTGTTTAGTTTAGCCAAAAATTGTAAACCAGTATTGTGGGATCACCCAGTACTGCTGCCTCAACTCACTTTCGCACACTTCTACTCTTTTAATTTATTTCTTACTTTTTCACTTTTCATCCTCTTACAATTCTTCCCAATTTGACTTGCATTTATACCATCTTCAACATTAGAAAATTTCTCCAAGGTCGGCCACATATGCCTCATTTTATAAATTCAAATCAGGTCGACAACTTAACATTCCCGTGGTGGAAAGGAATGAGAGTGGACCAATATAAATATTTAACCAAGACCAAAAATAATGTTTTTGATCAACCACACACTTCCTTAATTAAATTTAATTCTTCAAGTGAAGTGTAAACACCAAGTTGACCAAACCTAATGAAAACACAAATAAACATTGATGTACATGTTGGCAACACAAGCGCAGATAACTGAGAGGGGGGGTGAATCAGTTATCATAGAAATTTAAGCTTATTAAACTTATTCTTAGATTTGAATAATAACCATGAAAGTATAAATTATTACCACATCAAAAACACACATAAAACCAAAAAAAATTATGTCAAAACCCTGTTATGGGAAAAACCATGGTGGAGGTTAGTCCACAAGATTATACCCTGTTAAAAGCATAAAGGAATAAATGGGAATGCACATGCATTCAGGAACACTTCCTAGAGCTCACTACTCAAATACAACAAGGCTTACTACCCAAAGGAGGACTCATTTTCTTATAGAAAGATTCATATTAGATCCACAAGATTTTGAACTAAGAAAATAGCATCTACTCATGCCTGATTATAGTTTTGATTAAGCACATAAACTCTGCTCACTCTACTTCAAATTTAAAATTTTCCTTCAAATGATTAGGGCATTATTCACACACTTCTCTTCACCATCATGCCTTTAAATGATAAAACAATCACTCATGTATATCTGCAACTGAGAATAACATCATCTACATGTCAGCTTCAATAAAATATAAAATGAATACAAACTGTCGGCCCAAAACATAAATAATTATCAATGTGAATCAACCAACATCAACCAAAACATAGTGAAGACCCAAAATAATATCCTCAAACATGAAACATCTTCAATAATTATTCCTTGAAGATCCACAACATGCTACAATCACCCTGTCGGCCAAGAACATGAAAAACATGAACACACAAGAGAAAATCTCCAATCATGAGCACACCGATCAATGCTGACATACAAAAAAGATAGAGCATGATCAAAAAACATCCACAAGCATCATGAATCACTAGAAAAGCATCCACAACACTTCACATTACCAAAATCACATCTTTTTTCAGGAACACCAAGTGAAGAAATAAAAAAATAGTCAAAACACAGATACTCATAACTTGATCAAATCTTCATGCAGATCTCTGAAACTTAATGTAGATAATCTAGATATACTCAACAATAAACCCTTTAATCCAAAACCTCTGATCATCAACATATTGAACCGGCCATCAGCATGTTGGCCATACTAAACTTGACAACCTGCAACTTTCTTTATTACAATTTTCTCAATATCCTTGACATATATAGCCTCTAATGACATTAATGCCAATAGTGTTGAAATCAATGACAACCACATATCATAAACATAAAACAATGTCCCCCTTTGGCATTGATGGAAACACATGATGTGAAAAACACTATCAACCCAACTTTCTCTTAGCACTTTCTCCCCCTTAGATTATGACTCTTCTCCCAAGATAATTCATAGTTTTTCACATGAATCTTCTCCCCTTTGACGTCAATGAAAAAGATACACATTATATTTCTCACACAAGCTCTAAACCACATTTCTAAACATCTAACTACTCCCCCTGAGTAGCAGCCACCACAACATCAATCTAGATCAAGATATGACTATGAAATGCATGGACTGATGCAATGACTTGCATCTTAGTTTGAATTAGGAGGGGTAATCACCCCTAGCTTCCCTTTGAGATACTCAAAAGTATCCTTAGGAAAAGGCTTAGTAAAGATATCTACAATCTATTCCTTAGTGGGTACATCCTCCAATCTGACTTCCTTTTCACTCACCTTCTCTCTCAAAAAGTGAAACTTGATAGATATATGCTTGGTTTTTTAATGCAGCACGTGATTCTTAGAAATGTAAATTGCACTTGAATTATCACAGAATATAGGAATAGATTCATCACACACAACTCTGATATCTTTCAATATTTTCTTCATCCACAATACTTGAGTACAATTTTTAGCAACAACAATGTATTTTTCCTTTGTAGTAGATAAAGAAATGGCATTCTACTTCTTACTTAACCACGAAATCAACTTCTTTCCCAAGAAAAATGCACCATCACTAGTACTCTTTTTGGCATTCACATCTCCTGCCCAATCAATATTAGTAAAATCACTTAAAGTAAAGTCATCTTCTTTAGGATACCATAGGCCAAAATCAACTATCCCCTTCAAGTATCTGAAAATACTCTTCACAGTAGTCACATGAGATTCCTAAGGATCAGTTTGAAATCTTGCAATAATGCATACAACATTCATGATATCAAGTCTAGTTTGATTCAAATAAAGAAATCCACCAATCATGGATATGTATCTAGTCTAGTTTACTTTAGGAGAATCATCTTGATTCAACTTACATCCATTCACCATAGGTGTACCAACTAGCTTTGAATCTTCCATACCAAACTTCTTTAGCAATTATTTCACATACTTGGACTAAGATATAAAGATCCTTTTGTCTTGCTGAGTAATTTGCAATCCTAAAAAAAAAAACATTTCTCCAATCATGGACATCTCAAATTCACTCTACATCTCATTAGCAAACTTCATGCACAAACTATCATCTCCTCCAAAAATGATATCATCAACAAAAACATCAACAATCAAATCTTTATCATGATGAATCTTGAAAAAAAAATTACTATCAATAGTACCTTTGTTGAATCCAAGTTTCAACAAATACTTATCCAATCTAGAATACCATGCTCTTAGGGCTTTCTCAAGTCCATACAATTCTTTCATTAATAGACAAACTGTATCTCCCTAATCAATAAATTGAAATCCATCAAGTTGCTCAATATACACTTCTTCCAGTTCACCATTTTGAAATGTTGAATTGACATCCATCTGATAAACCTTAAAGTTTTTGTAAGCGTCATAAGCAAGAAATAATCTCACAACTTTAATCCTAGCAATAGGGAAAAAAGTTTCTTCAAAGTCAATTCCTTCCATCTATGAATATCCTTTACACACTAGTCTTGCTTTGTTTCTAACAACTTCACCTTGCTCATTCAGTTTGTTTCGAAAGACCCATTTAATTCCAATTACATTTTTATCCTTAGGTCTAGGAACAAGAATCTATGTATTATTCTTCTCAATTTGTTGTAGTTCTTCTTTCATTGCTTCCATCCAATGTTCATCTTTGCATGATTCATTGACACTTGGAGTCTTAGGATGTTCTTGAACTTCAAGCTCTTGTGATCTCACTTCTACACTTTCACTAGGTCCTTCCTCTTGGCTTTCCTGATTCACTAGAATGATCTACACTTTATTTTGAGTCTAAACTTAACTAACATTTTGATCGCCTGAATCATATCCATAGCTTCTAGATGGTATAATTGTGTCTTCATCAACCTTTAAATTAGCACTTTCAACTACTTTCCTCAATCTCTTGTTGAAGCACTAGTAGGATTTGCTTTTAGTAGACACTACTGGATTTGACACCATTTTCTGATGGGCGTTTGTTGGTTGTTCGACAAATCTCTGTCGAAAGATCAATGCAATGGCGAAAATCTTTCCGTCACTATTTTTTCGTCGCAATGCTGATGACAAATTAAACGTCGAAATAATGGCGAAGAATCATCAGTCGGAAGCACTGTGAAATACCTCAGGATTTTGTTAGAATATCGACGAAACCTTTTTTTATCCACCGACGAATTACACCAAAAGTTCATCGTCGATTTGACGAAATGGGCAAGCAGTAGCGTGGAAACAACATGGAATGTTCGTCAAAATAGCGACGAAATAATAGAGTAGTAGCATCAAAAGAACACCAAAAGTTCGTCGAAAGTGCGATGAAATTAGCAAGAAGCAGAGTCAAAACAACGTGAAAAGTTCATCGACGTTGCGACGAAATTAGCAAGGAGTAGGGTCGGAAGAACACTAAAAGTTCGTCGAAAGTTTGACGAAATTGGTAGGGCATAGTGTGGTAGCAAAGCCGAAATATCATCGGAATGGCGATGAAATGGGTAGGGAGTTACGACGAAAGCGTCGTCATAGCTATAGCAACTTTGTCAAGCCTTTCTGTAGATTCGTCAGTGGTTATTATCGAAATTGCGATGAAGAAGAAAATTTTAAAAAAAAAATTATATATTCTTGGAAATGTACCATTGCGGAGACTGACGACTGATCATACATACA
>VDFB02198355.1:0-12266 GCA_007258455.2 Sequoia sempervirens | reverse complement strand
TATGAGCATCCACCCTGCACTTGTCTCGAAGAGCATCCATATTTTGATCAACACTACCAGAGCAAGCAAAAGCCATGAACTCAGCCCTGACTTGATCGCGTTGGTCACGATCACTGAAGATTCTACGAATTGCTGCCTTGTACCCATGAGCCACTTCACCATCCCTATATGGAGCAACTCTTGATGATGTAGCAAGTACCTTAGGACTATAATACTTGGGACTCAATGCAAAAGCGAGAAGATGCAATGGAGTGGTCATTTTGTTCCATCTATCAACCATGATTTCCTATAGCTCTTTGAAGAATTTTTCTTCAGGATCTTCCTCTTTTGCATTGATGATGACTTTCATCTTCTCAATCATTGAGTCGATACCATCATATATTTCTCCCAAACAAGGTCTATCCATGTCTGTATAACGGATCATGCTCAGTATAGGCTCAGTGAAACTAACCAGGTACTCAACACGATCCCACCAACACTCATCTAGGATCCTTTGCCTGACCCTATTTGCCCTTTCACTGCTAGATTGCCTCCATATGGCCCCATTAGGGCTGATTACCATGGCATAGAGTGCCTCACGAACCTTTATAAGCCGTCTCAACACAATTGTGTTGGAGGCAAAACGGGTCTCTGCAACATGTTTGGAAATCAAAATTAAAATTAAAATGTAATTTAAATTTACAAAATCAAAATTTAAAATTAAAAGAAAACTAAAAATTTAAAAATATTGAGAATTAACTTACCTTCAACAATTCCAATTTTGAGAATTGTCCAAATATTCCTTGTGTCATATGGTGGTTGGTGATAAACATTTGGATGTCTTCGCCCTCAGCATACACCTGTTTGATCCACTCAATTTTGGATCCAATTTTTTGTAGCATTAGATTGAGGGAGTGGACAGCACAAGGTGTCCAAAAAATGTGTGGATACTTCTCCTCAACCAATAACCCAACAACCCTACAATTTTTGGCATTGTCGGTTACAACTTGCACAACATTTTGATGGCCCACTTCTTCAATAGCTTGGCAAAGGATGTTAGCAATAAATGGACCATCCTTCACCTGTCCTTCACAATCCATTGCTCTCAAAAACATTGCCCCTTTAGGGGACACAGCAATAACATTGATCAATGGGCGATTTTTGCATCCTTCCATCCATCAGAAACGATGCTCACCCCTGTTTCGATCCATGAATCCCTTATGGGCTTCAAAGAGTCTGCTACATGTTTCACCTCTTTCTCCAATAAGGTGCAACACACCTTCTCAAAACCTGGGCCCTTATACCCCTTTGGAGCCTCATTAATAGATTTCACCATTTTTGCCAATATGGTGAATGAACAACGTTGAATGCCAATCCATTGGCATAGACACATCTTGCTATGTCTTGATCAACAATCTCTCTTGCCTCATTCTGAAATGAAGCTTCCACCGGTCCCTTGGATCTTTTATTTGATGTGGGCATGGTTTGCTCTTGAGGAATGTTCATAAATGGATGGCTATCTGCAGGTCGAATATAAGTAGCCGTAGGTGGTGTAGGGGGTTTCATGGCTCGAGATCCTTTCTTCAAAGGATGGCTTGTTTTAAGACTACTAACTTTTTTCTCTGATTTTTCTTGCTCAGCAATATATTTCAACACTATGTCATCCGGAAGGCCTTTGCCATCACCTTCTGGAGGTCCTGGACAAGGTCTGATGCCATTATCAGGGATTCTACACAAGTGGGCTTTCACTCGACTGTATGAGCTTGTATATTGAATTTTGCAATGACTACAAATCCAAATAAATACTCCACCACCTGGACATTGTTGAACCATTTCTACATATTTCCAAAGGGGAGAGGTTGCATTTATTTTGAAACGAGATTGGGCTGTGGTGTTAGAAGCAGATGCCATTGTAATACCAAGGCACAACATATTGAAATAATTTTGGTATTGAAATTTCAAATTTGAAACTTAAAAACTTAAATTTAAAAGAATGAGAAGTAGAACAATCAACAATCAACAAAACAAAATAGTTTATTTGTTAAAAAAAATGTAGGAAAAAAATAAAAAAAACTTCAAAGAAACCTACCTCTTTTGATTCTTTGAACAAATCTTGCTCTATAATCTTCTTGGCAATGAACGGAGGCTTGCACGTGCTTAGGAATAGCACAACAATCAACTTTGACAAACCAATGATCAGCCTTCGAATCTATTCAAGCTTGTGCAAGCAAAAACGAAAGTTCAGCAATGGAGGCAAGAAAATGCGTTTTTCATTCACAAATTGTGAAATGAGAGTGTTTTTACCTATTTAGTGTCTTTGGAGGTTGAAATTAGGTTTACAATGAATATTAAATCATATAAGAAGTCAACATTCGGTCAAAAAATATTTAAAAATGTCTAAAAACGCTTTTTTATTTCCGCCTGGGCGTTTTTCCGCGAAAATTCGTCGCGGATTCGCGTCGGATACGCCAAGCCGAATCCTGTTTCGAATCCACAGAGGGTGACGAATTTACGAATCCTTGGGCGAATTCATTATCTTTGTCTTGGTTTCCTAGCGAATTAATCCAATTTCGAATCGAACTGAATCGTGTCATTATCCAGGGCCGACTGAATCGACAACTTAGCAAATTATGATGAATATACCCGAGTCATGAATCGATCTGGCATGCAATATTTCCCATTCAATAAGAAGAATCAACCAGCAACTATAATATTCAATACTTGATCCCCATACTGGATGAATAAATATAATCGATCAATTTAAATAAATTGATTTCCTACAATTTCGTCTCCAAAGGAGACTCACGAAATTCAATAAGCTCCAATGGCTAGGGTGGATTTGTTTCACCACTAAAACCCCGAATCCTCAAGCTCAAAGCTCTCAGAAAAATAGAATGAAATAATCTCCAATGATCAATGCATTCCTAAATCACCTTTTGTACCCTCCCATGAAGTAACGGTCTCACAAATATTTGATTATTGAACTTTAGGAGGGAAATAATATTTAGACTCCTCTTTAGACATTAAAATAATTAATTAATGTTATTCAAAATATTTTCTTTTCGAAAAAATAATATTAATTAATTAATAATTAATTCTAATAAAATAAGCCACTAAAATATCCGGAGAGTTAATTGGAAGGGGACATTACAAATAAGTTAAGCTTAGAAATGGGGCATGATATTCTCCACTTTTAAGTATTATTTATTATTGAAAAAATAATTTTCCATCTCTAAAAAATAGTCTCATTTTTTTCTAAAACTTTTGTATTTCCTTTATCTTATTTAACCACTAGACTAAACTCACTTGAGCTCCTTCCCCTGTCCATGTTTTGTCTCATCCTTTGAATTGGAGTACCCTACGTAGGCAGTTGGATTTTGGCTTGATGCAAGTCACTTTGAAATTGACATTTAATTTGAGATTTTGTCTCAGAACTTATTGTCTGGTTCTTAACTTGTTTCTCATGTTCAGGGTTAGCATTTTTATATGTATCTCTTTGATTGAGTTAATGCTATTTCACAAAGTGTCATCATACATAACATGGAGTAAAGTACTAATTCAGATTTGTTCTGGGAAAACGTTTTGAACAAGCTTTAGTTATTAAAAACTTTCTCTTCTAATATTCTGTCACACTTTTTGGCACAGCATGTTGGGATTTAGTAATTTTCTTTCTCTGAGCAATATGTATTTTTCTTTTTGTCACAGCATGTTGGGCTTTGTTTTCCTACATATGTTCATGTATGCAGCAGATTTGTACTTTTGGCGACGCTTCCGTATCAACTATCCCTTCATGTTTGGATTTAAGCCAGGAACTGAACTAGGATTTAGAGAAGTGTTTTTAATCACGACAGTGCTCTCGGTAATGTCACTGGCTGGTGCTATATCATCTGTAATGTCACTGAATGGTGACGAAGATGAAAACTTCCATCCGAAACCTGTAGAATTTGTTCCATTGATTTTGGTTGTGGTAAGATAAAGCTAAGGTTTTCTTGATTTTATTTGAAGATGCTTAACATTTAATTATTGAGGAAAATAGATCACTTTCTAGTTTCCAAATAAACCAAACAAGGTAGAGTATAAAGCAAAAGATGCAATATGGAAATGCAGCAAGATTAAGTTACATATAGGATCAGAAATTTGTTTTGATCTTCATGGAAACTATTTTTTACATTACCAATATTTACTGTTCTTATTTGAGTGCAATTTTGAGCTTGCTTACAGGTTTTATTGCTAGCACTATTTTTACCTATCAAAGTTTGTTATCACTCAAGCCGACTTTTCTTGCTTCGAAGTGCATTTCACTGTATATGTACCCCTTTTTATAAGGTAAAAGTTAACCATAATTTCCTATGGCTGATATCTCTTTTATAAGCTGAACTGAAAGCTTATATGCAATCCTTCCTCTTTATTACAGGTTTCACTTCCTGACTTTTTTCTGGCAGATCAGTTGAGCAGTCAGGTTTGTTTTCTTCCTTTCAAACAGGAAGTTCCATGTCACGAGCTCTGTTATATCTCTATACGTTTGTTGTTTATCATATATATAAATTCAATATTTCAGTACGATTCTTTTAGGATGCAATCATTTTTGTCAAAAATATTATTATTATATAATAATTAGGGTTCTGGATATTTTTTAGAAAATATATTTCTAAATTAATCTTTAACATCTGAAAAACTGGCATTACAACAAAGAATTTCAAAATTAATATTGGATTTTATAAGATAATGGGAGGAGATAGGGAGGTGGGAGGGAGATTCTATTTATATTTTTTATGTTTTTGTGATCTTGCCTCCTTGGAGTCCCCTGCCATTCTTTTCTAATTGTAACCTTCAACAGTGTTTTATGATTCTTGATGTTGGGCATTTTAACAACAATAGTTTCATTTAATGGGAAAGTATCTATAATGAGGGTAATCTAAAGCCTTGAATAATGATTATTCAATATTGGTGCTTGCATATAGACCAACTTAGGATTTCTAACCAAGAGTAGTGACTGCTTAGTTTGAAAGGATGTGAATCATTGATAGCAGCATTTCCCCTTTGCTTAAGTGATTTCTTAATTATGAATAATTTTTTAACAGAAAAATTCCTATATTTCGATATAAATATCATTCCTTCTTTTTAATAGGAAATCTAAGAAAGGATGAGGATCATCCATTATTTATTTTGGTTATTGAATTTTATGTTGTTGACATGAATATGGAACTCCTTTACACTACCCTTTCTGGGCAGCCAAATTATGCTAGTGTCATCAACACATCTTTTCCATCATTTTAGTTGTAAGCAAAAAGATTAGAGAGCACACTCTTCAAAATGCTCCATATTAGCAGCTAATGAAGACAATGGAGAAACCTTAGATACATTTTCGGTTTTCTCAAAGCAATTGTCTTTGTTAGCATTTTAATTCACACCTTTCAATGTGACATAAAAATTTAAAATAGAATTCTTTGAATTATAAGGGAAAGCTCCCTATAAAGGAAATTTAACCTTATCTTTAAACAATATGTACTTTCTATTTACAATTTGTGCACTTTTATCTGGGTGTTCGCATTCATGCTAAATAAAACTAAGTTGTGTCTTTTAGATTCACCTAAGCTGAAATGTTGATAGGCTCTTCAACATAAGAAAAATATTTTATCTCTTTCAACTAATTGAAAACACTAGAATTACTATGCGTTTACACTATTCAACTAAAATCAAAGGTTGAGTAGTGCAATTACACAGGGATTGGAAGGGTTTACACAACACAAAATTTGGTAAATCAAAAGGAAAACAATGCATAGAAAGCTACAATGATTACAATTCTTTAAACTTTTCAATACAAAGCTTGCAATGTATTAGCATTTTAATTTGTACCTTTTAGAGTAACACAAAACAAAATAGATGTGCAGTAGAACTACTTTTCAAATTAGAAAGGGGAAGTTCCCTTTTAAACTAAAAGCTAACCTAAACTATACAATATTACTTGTTTATTTACAAAATCTATAGTGTTTTCGAGGGGTGATTTTGATTATGCAATAGAATTAACTAAATAAGAATTTATATTTTTGTTTTCTTGATCTAGAGCACAAGGTGAGTCAACACATCAACACTAGATAAGAGATTTGAGTTTTTGACCAAAAGAAATCTCTAACGCTTCATGCTTGTGTTGTTCAATTAAATGTAAAGGCTGGACAATACAGGGAAATATAGATTTGAATAATCTAAAACATATAAACATGAATGTTGTGGTCAGCTAAATGCAAGATTTGGTGCAAATCCATGATCTACACCTCTGAGCTAACCTGCAATACAAAGCTTGTAAATTCATTGAAGCAATTAAACCTTAGTGAACATAATGGAACATCTCAATATACATTTGTAATCAATATAGGAGTAATCAAAATTTTTGGATAACAATAACATTGAATACTTGATGAATAGAAACTCCAACAATATGTAATATCCCAAATAGGACAAAACTGAATTTTCTGATTTTAGGGTTAATCCTTTTGTCTGATTTGTTACACCCCGATTGTATAGTTACTATTTACTATTACTGAATAGGGTAAAAATGGATGTAATGAGAATTTTGGAGATAAATAAAATATGCTTGTACCTTGTTGTCAATATGAATGTTTCCACATTTGATGATTGTCTCATTTGATGTTATCCATGGTGAAATATTGCATTTATGTGAATGAAAGGTTATTGAATTGTAATTATTCTAACTTTGGAGATGTTTATGTATATTGCATATGTTATGAACATTTGAATGCCATGAGCATGTGTTACTAGATGCAAGTATGTGTTCCATTCCTCCAGATGGAGGGGAAGTATCACTCGATAGAAGATCTTGGTCGGGTAACCAGTAAAAGTAAAACTAACTGAGCATACACACACCACATTAGATTAATTGAACTGAGTCTCCAAAAAACTGTTGGGTGAAAATTATGTAATCAACTTTTCGATAGATTACACAACTAGGACTTCATCCACAGCTATGTGAGATATGAATCTCTCCTCTCAGAAAAGGGGAGGCGCCCTTCTTACTGTTGACGGAAATGATGGTAAAACAATTAGAGTAATTACACAATATACACTATACTTACGAAGTGGGGGGGGGGGTGTGTTAAATTCATCCTTCTCTCTTTTTTCAGAGAAGATGTTTACAATGCTTCACCGTTGGAAGTTCTCAATTCTTAACAACCTTAAACGATCAACTAGTAGTAATACCAATACCTCTATCTTGTCAAAGCAAAGCGTAGAGATACCAAAAGTAATCAACAATAAACAAGCAAAATAAAGGGGAAATCTCACGAAGGCACAAAGTCGTTTCGTAGCTTTATCAATGGTGGATTTGTGATAGATGTCTCATTTGTCACATTAGAAGCACAAAGTCTTCTTAGATGCAGCAATACCTCGAACAGCATGAACAATTACAAGCGCAAAGTCTTGTAGATCATCCAACCAAAATATCCAAAAAGTATGAATGATTACAAGCGCAAAGTCTTGTAGATCATCCAACCATAGTATCCAAAACACAAATGTAAATCTAAGTAAAAGATGCAACACAAAGTTTACATGAATTGCTTAGAGTCTTTCAGATATCACTTACTAATTACCACCAAAAGAGATCAATTCATAAGATTATCGAATCTAACACAAATTCTGGCTTGCAATCTTCTTCTTTATTGATCAAATTTTGTTCGCAAAGTATGAACACAAATTTTCACAATTTGTTTCAAAAGGGCAGCGCCGTTGCAAATGCTAAAGATCCCTATTACAATAGAAATCCCTCATATTTTATAAAGAGAGGGAAGAGTAAATCTAGGAAAGTTAGGTGAGCTAATTTGGAAAATCTCACTTGCTGACTAAGAGAATCAAAATGTAATTTGTCTTCAAGAAATTACATCTCCGGAATTGGTGCAATTACACTTGAGAAAAGACATTTAAGATGTCAAAACTGTACAAGATGCATGAAGGGAAGTGTTGGAGTGAAAATTATGTAATCAACTTTCGAAAGATTACACAACTTGGACTTCAGCCACAGCTATGTGAGATGTGAATCTCTCCTCTCGGAAAGGGGAGGCGCCCTTCTTACTACTAAGAGAAACAATAGTAAATCACAAAAGTAATTACACAATGTACACGAAAGTCACGGAGTGGGGGGGGTGTGTTACATTCATACTTCTCTCTTTTTTCAGAGAAGATGTTTACAATGCTTCACGTGTTGGAAGTTCCGAATTCTTGATAACTAAAAACTAACAACCAGCAGTAATGCCAATATCTCTATCTCGTCAAAGCGAAGCGTAGAGATACCAGAAGTAATCAACAACAAACAAAAGAAAATAAAATGGGAGAGCTCACGAAGGCACAAAGTCGTTCCGTAGCTTTATCAATGTCGGATCTGCATAAACGTACCGTTTGCTACGTTAGAAGCACAAAGTCTTCTTAGACGCAACAATTCTTCGAACAGCATGAACGATTACAAGCACAAAGTCTTGTAGATCATCCAACCAAAATGTCAACGAGCACGAACGATTACAAGCACAAAGTCTTGTAGATCTTTCGACAAAGTATCCAAGAGAATGAATAATTATAAGCACAAAGTCTTATAGATTATCCAACAAGAACATGCATGAGCATGAATGATTATAAGCGCAAAGTCTTATAGATCACTCAACCAATGATAAACAAACTAACAATGCAATCTAAATAACGGATGTAACACAAAGTTTACATCAACCACTTAGAGTCTTTCAGATTTCTCGAACTAATCACTACCAAATCAAATCAACTTACAAAAGTATCGAATCCAACACAAAGTTTGGCTTGCAATCCTTTCCTTTATTGATTGAATCTCATTCACAAAATATGAACGCAAAGTTTCACAAGTTTGCTTACAAAAGGGCAGCACTTCGTTGCAAAAGGCTAAAAGATCATTTACAATGAAAATCCCTCACATTATATAGAAAGAGGGATGAGCAAAATTAGGAAAGAGATTGAGAAAATTAAGGAAAGTTAGGTGAGTGATTTTAGGAGATCTCACCTAACTTTGACCAAAGTCAAAGTGTAATTTGTTTTCAAAATATTACATCTTTGGACTTGGTGTAATTACAATTTACAATAAGACATTCGAAAATGTCGAGAAATATTTACAAGATGCATAATGGGATGCACCGGAAATGTCTAACACTGGAGAACAGGAAGCTTCTTCATGTTTCTTTGCTTGGGCGTGGAGTCTTCATACTTCTTCCTGGTCTCCTGCATGAACTTTTTATTTGGATGAACCAAGATCAAAGGACATCACCTTCGGGATCACTTGACGAGATCTGGAGAGAAACTACAAGGATGGTGAATCAACAGGCGTTAGCAGAAAAAGTAGCATTGGGAAGCGTGGAGCGGATGACAAGGCACGCAAAACGATGCGGGAGCGAAGAAATGGGGTTCAGAATGGAAACAGAGCAATTTTGAAGAAACTAGGTTAAAAACTGCCAAAAATGTAAAGGTGCTAAAATTCAGCACCATTGCACAAAAAATGACTAAGTCTGGAAGAAAAGTGTAAAGGTGCTAAAATTTAGCTACATTGCACAAAAAATGACTAAGTCTGGAGATTGTGAGGGTAAGGGCGCTTAAAAACTGTTACCTTACATTTTTGGAGATTTACTTTACGGGCTAAATTTTAGCCTTGCACTTTTCGAAGTTAGAATTTATTCTGGCATTTTCAACATGTCAGGGCGCTAAATTTTAGCGCTTCTGCATCTGAGACATGATTTTGGAAAACGGATGTAATGGTGAATGAAAACGGTGCTCGGGGTTTGCAAAGTGTTTGTCTGCATGGAGTTGCCATTGAAATTGGAGAATAAAGAGAAAGCAAGGGTAACAACTTACAAAGATGAAACGCGAAAAACGCTAGAGAAGAACTTCGAATTTCCAAAACATGTGATTGCAGTTTGAGAAGAACTCGCCTAGCAAGAAGAAGACAAGAACAAAGACCATAAACAACGAAAATGGTGAACAAAGACACTTTTAAGTGAAAAGGAAAATCAAAAACCTAACTCAAGTCGAGCAATAAATTTAGGCACGAAAAGTGGCACGATTGACGAAAAACGCGAAAAAGATGAAGAAACGCCAGCCAGGCCAGAAAGTTTAAAGTGTCGTGAGTAATGCAAGTCATGTCCCCTTCTCAGTGACATCTCTCAGACGACTGGATTGGCCTATCTTACGACCCTCGTAGGCCGATGGACTGGATAGAGGGTCACTTCGGAGCTTGGCTCAGCTTCAGTCAGCAGGGATTGATCAGTTGTCTTTCGTTCTGGCTCAATCAGAGACATTTTGCAGAATTGCTATTTTTAGCAGTTCTTGGCAGGCAGTGTGGGACCACTGCTATTTTTAGCAGTCGGCTGTGGCGGCATCAGGATTCACTCCAGAGTCTGTCAGCATCAGACGGATCAGTAAACGGGTTAGAAACAAGTGAGATATGAATATTTGATCGTATTGATTAAATATTAATTAATTAACGTTTATAATATAAAGTTATAATTTAATATTATAACTTAAGTGAATTCCTTGAGGGGTGCGCCATCATGAAGGAAGGGGCCAGTTGATATTTTAATTAATAATTAAATATTCAGAGGAGAACTATGGAGAAGTGAAAATATTAAAAGATGAATATTTCATTAAAACCCTATTTTCAAGGGAATCGCACTTTTCAGTGTATTTGAGGGTTTTCCTTGGGAATTGAGCCCATTATGAGATTATTGAGTTTGATATTGATCAATTTTTGGTCTGAGCCTGAGACTTAGGGTTTCACGTTCGATTCCTTGGAGAACGAGCCATCTCCAGCGGAAAGCAATTCAGAGAGTGTGCAATATCACTCGATCTATTGCCTACAGAGGTTTTCTTACTCAGAGGAAACTACAGAGCTTCAGAGAAATTCACATCTTCAGTTGTTGTCAGTTGATTGCATTCAGAGTCCATCAAATAACATGGCGTACCAGTTGCAGAGCACCAGACAGTGATTTGGAAGAGGCCGTACCATATTTATTTCTGATTTCTGACAGGCCGTACCTCTGTCAGGGCCGTACTTCTGTCATAAAGTCGACTTCATCAAATAAAATCAACGCCTCTGTCATAGGGTTCCAGCTTGCTCTGAAGGAGGCGCCCATACCAGTTGATCAACCTATGCACGCCAGAAGGAAGGAAAGAGATCACATTCATTTCTGCTGTATGGATTTGTACTTTCAGCCGTACCAGCAAACCAGGTTCTTTTCCCAATAAAAATTCTTCTTTTATTCATTGCTTCTTCTGGGTATCATTGTAATCACTTGAAAAGTTGAATAAAGGTTACTGGTGTTGTTAGTATTGTATTTCCAGAGCTATTGGATTTTTAGAGAATTTATTTCCATTTATTAGCATTTATTGTCAAAATCGTACCTTCTCATTATTGCTTCAAAAACACAAAAAAACTCAAAAACCTAAAAACGTCAGAAAAACTTGAAATATCCGTCAGAGCAGTAACAGGGGGAAACCAGGGGTTTCTACAGTGGTATCAGAGCTTGATTCTGCCATCCTAGGGTTTGGCCATCACATGCAACTAGAGGAAATTGATACATACAGGTACTACACTCGCAGACGTGCCTTGCTTGAAAGGCAACGCAGTTTGAGCAGGCAGCCGGAAATCATGGCTGACAGGAATGATAGGGCTGAGAGAGCAGATATACCTCGGACAGATGTCCCTCATAACAACCGAGATCAGGATGATGCTGAGGTCTTACTCACACTCAGAGATCTTCGTGCAGGACAACGTCGATCTGACGATGTATTACAGCAGGTAGCACAGGCACGGCAGAGGTTAGGGACTTCGAGGAGACCGTCACCACATCGTGACGATGACAGGAGTGATGCTGGGTCACGGAGAGCACCTAGGACAGTGTCACGGACAGCTGATAGGCCTACAAGGCCTACGTTCACGAGACAGGAGCCCGATGAGGCTATGCCAGAGGAGGATCGGGATGATTTGTTTGCTGATAACCTTATGGCAGCAAACGAGGAGTGGGAGTTGATACCTCCTGCAGTTAGAGAACGGATCACTTTTGGCCGTTTTATCACACAGAGGCGTGAACACAATAGGGCTCGTCAGGATTGGAGACCCCGACAGCAGAATAATGACCTCAAACATGCAACTAACAGGTTGAATCTGGTGATGTTTGATGGCAGTGGGAAGATGACAGCCCAAGCTTGGATTAGCAAGCTTGATACATTCCTTACCTTGCGTCCGATGGCTGAAAGAGACGCTATCCGTT
>VDFB02198353.1:0-12722 GCA_007258455.2 Sequoia sempervirens | reverse complement strand
ATTCAATTTCGAGCTTCTACCATTGCAAGAGACTCAACATTAAGGGGGGCTACCTTGTCTCTCTTCTTCTTCTTCTCTCTTATGCGGGGGTATTTTTCATCACATGGGGTTTTGGCCTTCTCATTCTTCATTGAGAGCATTTCCTTTTTGTATCTTTCATCTCTCTTTTGGGAGTAGGCAGCTTCCATCGAAGTTTTCTCCTCCTTTTTCCGCTGGTGAGATTGTATAGATTGCATTGCATATGTACATATGGGTACCCAACATGGCCTGCAGTCGAACCCATCTTGCATCTTTGTGTCATTTTCATAATACTTACACTTCTAAGTTGCACTTCTATAGTGTGTTGGTGTAATTAAATGTTGTACCTTGTCCTAGGTCATGATTACACCTTAGTTAAGTTTACTTAGGGACCACATAGGAGGTTGTTGGAGATTTTTCCCTTTTGGTGGACTTGACATGTCATTACTTTATCACTTCCACCTTTTTGGACATCATGTGATTATCTCTCCACCTTAGGTGGAGTGATAGCTTTTCATAGTTGTCTCATGTCATAAGATTACGACACTTGTCATAATCTTATGCCCTTCTATGTTCTCACCTTGGCTATATAACCAAGGGGTCTCTCTCTTTGTAAACAATCATCTCATATCATTGACATTGAATAGAGTCTATTCTTGTCATGTCATATTGTCTCTTTTTGTGCTTTCCATTTGGTCCATAGATCTTGGCATCCATAGCCAATTCTAACAATTTGTATGTGTGTGATTCAAATAATAGTTGAATTATTGTGAATGTTGATCGATTGTAAAGTAGAGTAGTATTTTGTATTCAAAGCTTCAAAGGAACTAAATCTAGCACAAGGAAGGTGCATTTTGTATCAGCTCACATTCTAACTATGTAGCCATTTATGTTTTGTATCTATCTCTAGTTGTGAGCCTTATTGGACAATTTGTCTTGGTAGTGAGCCTCTGTATTATCTTATAATCGATTAATATATTATGATCCAATCCTCATCGTGGTTTTTCCCTTTTTGGGTTTTCCACGTAAAAATCATGTTGTTCATGTGTCAAGTGATCTTGTGGTTCTTTCATGTTTTCATTCATAGTTGTAGTTAGATATGTTTTGTTAATTGGATGGTTTATGATAAAATGGTTAAATAGAATATTGATTCACCCCCCTCTCAGTATTTCGGGTGTTCAACAATTGGTATTAGAGCCTAGTTCATTTTAAGAAGCCTAACAGCTTGAGGAAGATCTTGGAGATTGAACACATGGTTGCTAAAGATTTTTTAGATCTTACTATTGAAAGTGATTGTATGAATCATAAAAAATAACTCCAAGTTACTCTTGAAGATCTTGACAAAGTTGAAGGTGAAAACAAAAATATAAAGGAAAACCTAGACGAAGCCAATGAATGCATCAAAAAATTGAGAGAAAAAATCAAGAAATTCAAAGAAAGACATAGATAAGTCAATAAACAATTGAAGAAAGAAAATGAAGACATCACCAAAATGAAAGTACAAGTGGAAGAAAAGAAAAGAATTGAGGATTTTTTGAATGTAGTGGTACAAAGCAAGACAGATGAATGCACAAGACTTGAACAAGAAGTGGTAACTCTGAGATCGGATCTAGAAAAAGAAAGAGTTCATGAGGACAAATTCAAAACAAGTACTACAATGCTTGATGAACTAATTGTAGTACATAAACCATCTAAAGATAAAAGTGGTTTGGGACTTGAGGAAGGAGAAAGATCAAAGGAAAATCAAACCCCTAAAAAGGTTGACACTCAAAAGAAGACTCAAGGAAATGGAAAACAATTCATAAATGAAAGAAGTAATGCTAGAAGACCCCCTATCAGACAACCAAATGATCAAAGGTACCCATCTTTTAATGGTAATTTTTTTCATGAAATAAATTTGGACACAAGGCAATAAAATGTATAATTAGAATGAATCAAAATGCTAGATCCTTCTCTAGACAATGTTTTGCATTCAAGAAATTTGGACATAGAGTTTTTGAATGCAAAAATCAGATGATGAATAGATATAATGCTAGTAGAATGATTAAATATTTCAATGGTTACTGTTATACATGCAATGTATTTGGATATAAGGCTAACTAGTGTAGATCAAGATTGAATGGAGGCCAGTTTGGTAAGAAAAGTGTTGTATGCTATAGTTGCAAAAAACCTAGACACATGGTGTTGTATGCTACAATTGCAAAAATGTTTCTTTTCCTTTTGTCATATTTTCAATAGAGTCTTACAAATGGGGCTAACCCTCCTCTACACCAAGGCTTAATTAGGGATATCTACAAATATGCTTTTACCACCACCCCGCAAAAGAATGTCTTCCTTAACCTGCTTGAGGGTAACCAACCCCCTAAAATCTTTGTTAAAATCGAGTTAATTGAAAGTCGCCCACATACCCTAGAAAATAAAACTAAGAAGCACAAGATCACTTCCCCTAAGATTGTGGAACCCTCATGGACTAACCTTCTAAAAATCACCCAAAAAAAAATGAAATTCCTCCCCCCCACGTCTCCTGGGGGTACAAAGAAAAGAAAAGTGATTATCAAAGAGAAAAATCCTAATACTCCTATTACTCCTATGATTACCATACAAGATGATAAAGAAATAAGCCCTGATATTGGTTCTAATCCCCTAGCTAGTTGTAGGTCTACACATTTGGCCTTAGCTTCTTCTAAAGGAAAAGAAACAAGAAAGAAAAAATAATAGTTCTAAGGATAAGAAGAGTTTTGATTTATCAGATTCTGAGAAGAAGGGGAAAAAGGTCACCATGGAACCGTCGAAAGCCTCCTCTAAGGAGGAGTATGTCTCAGACAGTCTTAGATAAATTGGGCATTCAGAGGAGGAGGAAGTTTGAACTTCTGAAGATGTTGAGAAATCTAGTCAGGAAGAGGACAACTCTCATTGGGTGATGGAGCATGGTGAGGTGGAGGGTATAAGCCTGAGACCTAACAAATAAAAGAAGGATATAAGTGATACCCCAATTGATCTAGAGGCTATAGTCACTACTACCTTACACCCTCTTAACTTTGAAACATTGGTGGAGGAAAAATTGGGTATAGAAAAGATGATTGTTGAAATGCTCGTGGAAAGAATGGAAAAAGTTGAGAAAATGATGTAGAAGGAAGATAATTCTACCAGATTCCAAGCCATTGAGGGTGCCATTAAGAATGTTTGCATAGTGATCAAGGGAATTATGAAAAGAGCTATTATGGGAACCATTTATGGACAGGGTAAGATCACTAAGTAGTAGAAAAAAAAGGAAAGCATGATGAAGTGGAGTGGTCTGGGGCTATGGAAGATAAGGATAGCATTGATGGAACAGTGGAAGAATTGAATAAGATATGGAGCCTTATCGAGGAGTCTTAATAATTTGTTATCTAGTTTCTACTTTTTGGTTCTATGGCAAAGTTTGTTTGTTTTTTTGACTCTCTTGTTATGTTTAAGTTTGATACTAGCTCTAAAATCCTGAACTTGATCTATATTTTGTTGATCATTGCTTTGATGGTCTTTGGTATTTTGGACATTATTAGTAGGAATTTTCTGCCTTATCTATGGTTTTATAATAGTAGGTTTGGTTATTATTATACTAGTTCTTAGATAATTTTATCTCCTATCTTCCTATTATGTTCAGTTAGTGTATGTTCCTTGTGCTATGTTCAAGGAGACCTTTTGTTGTTTCCTTGTTGTCTCCTCTTTTTTGTTGTTTTGGTTCGGGTTTGGTTGGTTCAAATTTTTTGTTGTTTTGTAAGGGATCAGGGCCCTAACCTTGCTTATCTAATAAAAAAAAAACTTGGACACATCTCAATATTTTACAAAAGTAAGAATACAAGGCAGACTAATCCAGAAAAGAGGAATGAACCTGTGAAGAAAATTGATCCTACTGAAGTAAATAAGGAGCTGGAGAAGATTTAGAAAAAGAAAGAGAAACTTGAGAATAAAGATGAATCAAATGCATTTGTACCTCCCTCTAGTCCAAATAATTCTCTTGAAAATTAAACCTAGGCATGGGATTAGGGAAAAAATATCAGAAAAATATATCAGCCCCCTAGAAATATTAGGTGTCAAGGAATGATGTGAAGATATGTGGTGCAAAATCATATGTTCAATCTTTTGGAAAAGAAATTGATATAAAATATGCAAATCTAAAGAAATGTGGAGCATTTTAGGGTTTACAGTGTATCAGTGAAGGGTTTATCAGCTTTTTGGAAATTGAATCATTCAATGCAAAATTAGGGCAAATCAGAAAGGCATAAAGTGAGTTTCTAAGTTGCTTTTAATCACATTTTTGCATTTGAACAAAGCAGAGCGAAATGAAAGAAGTTTTGAAGGAAATTCAAAACAATTTGGTGCAAACCCTAGATCTTGTTGTGCACATAAAAGGTATTTGAAGCTATTTGTGCTTTGTGGGTTTGAAATAGAAGTGATTTCATTAGCATTTGAGTTTTAATTTAAGTTATAATGGCTACCCCAATGGTTTTCAACATCACTAAGAGACCCAAACCAAAATTTAAGAGGTATTTAATGAAAATATTTGATAACGACCCCGACGATGCATTTTCAAAGATTCCTTATAGGGTTTTACCGACAAAGAACACTAGGGATTACATACATGGTAAATTGGAAGAATATAATCACAAAATAATTAAATATCTATGGTCTAATGAGCTGACTGGAGATGATTTCTTGGTGAAACCTGAATACATCAACCTAACGCAAAAGAAGATTGACATCTGGAATTGGTTTCCTAACTATAGTAGTGATGTGGATGCTAAATATGTAAGGCTAGCATTGAGTAGAATGCATGACAAGTTTATATGGACCAACATTCCTAGACTAATCAGAAAGGAGGTGATCAAGGTAGATAGAGGGTTATATGACTCTAGACCTATACTGGTTCTAAAATATGTGAAGAACGAAGTTGTTATGAAACTTACTAGTGCCACCTTTGACAGGAGGGATTTGACAACAAAACCTATCACAAATCCTGCTATAAAGTATGCTTCAATAATGATAGGTCACAAGATTTACTTTACAAATAGGGAGAATTTAGTTCCTGCAATTGTTATTTATGTTGCACACAAAATGGTTGTGAATGGAAAAGCTTATGATTTGTGTGAGTTATTGTGGAAACAACTTCTTGAAAACTTGAAGCAAACTAGAGAGAAGTATGCATTTAAATTTAGAACCCTGGTTATGTGCTTGTTATTTTACTTTTTGAGAGAGCTTCCTGATAGGAAAGACATTGTATGGGATAGGAGCAGACTAGTGGGACATCAAATCTTTGAATACATGCACAACTTAGGTGACTTTAAAGCTCAAGATAATTCCTTGACTGGATCCTTTATAGTGTTTCAAAAATACATGTGGATGAAATCACAATACAGTGTCTCACTTTTTGCCCAAGATGGACATTTACATCAATATTTTTAAGTGAATCTTCATCTTCTAAGACCTATAGTAGCTAAACCATTAAGAATTTGAAGATGATGTGAACTAATGATTTGTGGAAATTTGTGTGTAGATTCTAAATATATTTTTTTTCAACTTTTCCAAAAATAAATCATGAATCTTTCAACATCTCCTCTAATAATTGGTTTTAGACAAAAAACAAAATTTTCAGAAAGTAATGTTTGTGTTGTACAACATAATTTTTTTTCTATAAAGGATTAAATTCTAATTTTTGAAATATAGATTCTCAACATCAATATCTAGGGAAAGGATATTTTTTCATAATTTTTGTTGCATATTTTTTTAAAATTAATTTTTGAAGTCATTGTAACTATAATTTGGACATATGTGTGTGTCGTACAACCTAAATTTTTGTGTATATATCGAAATCCAAATTTTCTTTTTTGGGTGAAACAAACAAGGACATCAATACCTAGGGAATGAGTATTTTTTGAATTTTTTTTACAATGGTTTACTATTTTTCCACCTTTGCACAACAAAAAGCTTGATGTTTAGAGAAAAACCTATGTTTAGTAAAAATTAAAAATTAAATACATGATAAAATGAAAATATATCAAACCTATACTTGTTGGAAAGCTCGTTTTGAGGGATACAATCTTGCAAAATATAATTTTCAAATGATGTTATTTAATCCCTCAAAAGGTAAAGAAAAAGTGGGTTTTTGACAACATTTTGATAGGTGTGAAGGAGACCCATTGTGGGTATGATTTAATACTAGAGGGGTTATAACCAAGGGGGTTTGATCTAAGGGGTCTTTTCTATCCATATTTAATTAAAACCCTTTAGATGGAGCCTATTAAGACTTAAATCATTATTTTTTCTAAAAAGTGATTTCAAAAAAATCAACATTTCCCAAAAGTGAGACATAGTATTATGATTTCACCCATGCATGAAAGAGAAAGAGTTCCCTAAAAATTGGTAGAAAAATATGAGAAGTAAATTACTTTCCTTGTGTCAATAAATGAGTGTATAACTAAGGCAGTTGAACTTAGAACAACGTGGACTTAGATATGAAGTTTCTAAAAATGATGTCAAGGGATATGTTGGATTGTTGCTCAAAAGTCCCAAGGACCCCTCTTTGCCAAGACATGAAACTTATGAAGAAAAATAATTTGAGGTACACTTGGAATTGAAGAAACTAGAGATTAGAAGGAATACAAGGAAAATTGTAGAGCAATGGGATAGAAAAGAACGTTATATAGAGGAAGAAATCAAGGAAGCAAAAGCTAGAGAAGCTAGAATGGTCGGTGAGTCCTAAGGACCAAGGAGATAGAAAGAGAAAAGGAGGCTTTCACTGTACACATCCATAAGAAGCCTAAGAAGAAGGAAAATAATTTAGAAGAAGGCTCTTTGGAGCAAAATAAGAAGAAGACAAAAAATCCTTCGATAAGAGCTCATACTCCAATGAAATTAGATGTTTTGGTTAGTAACATGTTAGAGCATGATGATTTGTTAGGAGGTATTGTGAAGTTATATGAATAAGTAGATGAAGAAGATAAAGAAAACAATTATTGAAGCAATCATTCAATACATTATTATTTTAGATGTAGACATGAGTAACATTAAAAAGAAGGTCCATAGAGTTGTGTGGGATGCCTTGGTGGAAAGAAGGCATGAAGCTGTTGAAGCTGAAGACAAGATAAAAACTGATGCCTTAGAGGAAATTGGATCCTCTCTATTTAATGATGAAAAGGCTACATTGATTGAAGTATATACTAAAGAATTTAGAGTAAAGCAAAGGGTCACCATTCTTATGGGGAGAGAAAAGGAAAAAGATGATAAGTTGAAACAAGAAACAGTGAATACTATAAAAAATATAGTAGAAAAGTTTGGGATGATAACTACTTCATCATCCAGTATTGCTCAAGAAAAGGAGCATGTTAAAGAAAAGGTCACTAATGTAGAGGAAAATATTCCTTTGATTAAAAATTTACCTATTTTTAAAGAATCTTTAGAAGAGAAAAATGTAGATGATCATACTGGAGAAGAAAATCCATCAATTGATGATACATAGAATGTAGTGTCCTAACCAACACCGGTTGATGAAACAAATGCTTCCCCAAAGATCTTTACTCCTTCAAAAGACACTGAAAAGACCACCAATACTACTAATAAAAACTAGAATGTAGGACAAGAGCAAGAACATGATAAGAATGATTTTGATGATGGTGTTGGAGACCACCCTGACAAATAGAATGAAGATATTGAAAATGAAAATGAAGACAATCAAAATAGAGAAGAAAAAGAAGGAAAAAAAGATAGGGATAACAAGAAAGATGATGAGAATAAGGAGGATGAAAATAAATACAAGAAAAAGAAAAATCCCTCCAATGAAGAAGAGGAAGAAGAGAATAAAGAAGATTATGAGGTTGAGAAGAATGAAGAAGTGTCACAAAATACCATGGAGATACTAAATCCATTCAAAGAATCCTCCGATAATACTCTCAAGGGTCTTTTGACAAAGCAAATAAGGTTCCAAATGATAATTCCACCCCCAATTGCTACAACTCCCAATGTACAAAGGTAGTGTGGATCTTGAAAGGATCTAAACCTTTCAGATTCCAGAGGGCTAGCAAGCGGCTGCCACATGGATTCCCTCACAGCTTATAAAGTGTGGTGGGGCCACGAAGCCCATGAAAAGGATGCACACATGGTGAGATTTTGGCCTAGTGAATGTTGAGTCAATGAAAAGAAAAATGTTCAAACTTCTTTGAATCCATCTGAGCTGCACATCGATCTAGATCATGATGAAATCAATGGAAGATGTTCAAAATTACTAAAAAGGACATCATAGAGCTGTTTTGGTTCACACAAGTGAGCAGTAATGATGGAGTTGATGTTTTTTTGTCAAATTGAGGGATTTATTCATCATAAAAGTTATATTTAAAGCTTTTTTTTGTTACAAAAGTATTTGTAAGGAATCCAAGAATTGTTGTAATGCATTTCGAGTTTTGGGAATCTTCAAGTGAGGATTTTTCATGTTGTTGAACTAGTAAGTAAAATTCATACCTCTTGAGCTAGAAATTACTTAGGTTTTCATTCAATTGCAATAGTTGTCATTTGAATTTCAATTAGGGATTCTTTTAAGGTTTGAAGTTCATCTAGATTGATGTAAATTTGTGAATTTAGTCACTCTTTGCGTCAAGTCTCCACATGAAACCTAAAGGCCCTAGCCTAAACTAGTGAAGCCCTAGGTCAAATTACTCATTAGAAATGGCACCCAAAGTCTAGCTTCCTAGTTCTAAACCAAAAAAGAGGCCTCTAGCCCAAGATTTTATTGACTAATTACCACCCTCAACAAGTGAGCAACATATAGGGAAATTTTTTTTCATGGCACTGGGGTTAAAGATGGTATTATCAACAGATAATATACCATCAAAGATGCTACACTACTATACACTGAGTGGTCACTCTTCTAGAGTTGGTATTGTAACATACATGCTCACATTCTAATATGCAACCCATGGAGGTTGGATATGGATAAATTGGTTGTCCCCAACATGTATTTGGGCATTGAACTTCTCAAGGTTGTTGCTACCAATTATGATCTCATGGTTAGGGTAGTTAGAACTCATTCTAGGTAGGAGATGGTTCGGGTCACAAAGGAGGAGATTGAAAAAGTCTTCAAGTTAAACAAATGGAATAGAGAGATGGAAGTGATTGATGACAAGAAACTAAAGGAAGAGTATGAGAAGGTGAGACCTACTTTTAAGGTCTCAGTACTAGCTCACTTTTTGGAATCAACATGAAAGGGAAAAGGTAGAATTATACTTGGACCATCTAATAGGAAACCCTTTCCAATCAAGTACTTTATCCTCTACTTTCAAAAAACATTTTATTCCCTATGTCAGATTCTAGGGTATAATCCATCCTCAAGCCTACCTATTGCACCAATGTATATGGCTGCCAATATCTAACACCCCATCATCAACACCTTGTATTATTTTTCTACATACTTGTTAGAAGAGATACACAAATTCTTGGTAGCATTGAAGAATGGGGAAACACCAGTAAGATTCAGGTGGTATTCTTTGTTTATGCACATGTTCTTATACAAGGGTGTAGATTTATTTGGAAAGGATATGGAGTTGAAAAGAATGGTGGATGGTATAGAGATGCCAGTTCAATCATGGAATCCATTGTTAGATAAGCATGAGTAGAAAACCAATTTTGTGCTTTCCAAAAACATATTTTCCTCCAAATCTGATTGTGGATATGCCAAGGATTCCACTTGAATTGCATGATTTCTTGAGGCTAGTAGAAAGGAGGCCTGATTTAAAAATTAATCATAATTGGGGAGATGTAATCCCTTATCAGGATTGGACAATTATTAGAGTAAATGGAACAAGGAAAACGAGATGTGCCACTAAGGATTGGTTTCCTTGATGTTTTTTGGAAGTTGGGTGATGTACAGGATAACTACTTGTTTGATTTGAGGAAAGGAACCTTTTCCCCTTCCTACACAGTATTCTCTAATTTTTTTATGATAAATGATGGATGGAAGAAGCTTCTTGAGCATCTCAAGCCCTATGGAATGAAACATCAAGCATATAGAAGCTACGATCTAGAGGGTTTTATGGATTCGTTGTTGGATATGATAAGAGGAGGGAAGTTTGTTCATTCCTTTTCATTCCCTGAAGACATTATAAGATTTTTTTTTGACTTTTAGAAATAGGAGAATATGATGAGAAAATGGATTTTTTTTGAGAAGTTGTAAAGAGAAATGAGAGTGAAAGACCCTCAATTTACAGTTTTGTCTAATATTGAGGATGCGATTTTAAAAGTGGAAACAATTATACAAAATTTTGACAAAGTTGTTACAACTTTGAAAGAGGAAAGAGTGGTGCAAGATAAGGGAAAAGTTGTGGTAATTGAAGAGCATGATAAGGGGAAAACCCCTATGACTGAAGAAAGACCAATCTACCAGCCTCCCAAGAAGGTACACATTTATGCAAGGAAAAAGAGCATTGTGAGGAAACAATTAACCATTTCCACTCGTACACAATCAGAGGAGTCAAGGGAGCCTTCTCCCCAACAAAAAATACCACCATTGTCACCACCAAATTCTTCCATACCCAAAATAATTGAGTTGGATTCCCCTCCTAGAGGATCATCTCCTCCTAAGGAGCCACCAATGAAAAAGTAGAGGGTTGAATCAATTGGCCCTGTAGATTACCTTGTTGATGAATCTAATGAAGAAATTCTTGTTACAAAAATGAAATAAGGAAAGGTATGCCATCCCCTCAAAGAGATACAATTCCACAGACTCTAAGTGTCAAACTGAGCAAGGTAGACTTGAGTGGGATAAATAGTTTAGAGGATGCTAGGGCTGAAGCTTGTGAGAGATTTGTTGTCTTGATTTTTAAGCACTGCCTTGGCCGGGGACCCTCATTAAGCAGGTTTGGCATCGTGGCCCTTTCATTTTGAGGTTGTCTTACTTAGGCATGTGCTTAAATGTTTATTTTGAATGCCTAAGTGTTTCCCCAAGTTATTCATTGAAAATCCTAAAGTTTTGGATGAATTTTGGGCTTTTACTCGGATTCGAGATTTTCCACCCTAGTCGGATTTTCCCGGATCCTGCTTGGACTTCAGCTGGACCCTGTTGTTCGGGGATTTTCGGTATTTGTGGATTTCCGCATGGTCCGAATTTTCCTGGATTCCACCCTGTCGTCGACTTTCTGGGTTTCCTGACTGTCCTATTGATTGCATTAATGGCTTCGTGCATGCCTTGAAGGATGTATTTGATTTGGGTTCTGGGATCTTTTGTGCCATTATGCTTACTATTTGTCATCGTCTGAGCTGAGGAATGCTTTCTTGTGATTGATTGACTTCATTTTGAGTCGCTTGGGTGAATTGATCGATTTGGTAGCAATTTCTTGTGCATTCCTGCATTTGTTCTTTGTGGACACCGTTTGGCTTCGCGTTTGCTACTTCTGAGATTGATTTCTACTTCATAATGGTATGTGTTTGATTGCCCTGCCTTTGATTGAGAATTATGTATGGCACATTGATATTATGAGAGCTTGTGGGATTCGAATTCCTACATATTTGATCATTTCATGCTAGGGTTGTTTAGTATTGCATCACTTGTCATTTCCTAGGTGAGTTTTGAGCTCATTTGTCTATCTGTATTTTGATGTATTTATTAAACCCTAGTAACGACTTAGCAGTTGAAACAACTAAATTTGGAGTTGGCCTATGTGCTAATGGCGGATGAATAGGGTTTGAAACCTAGGGCAATGCCATGTCAGGTTATTTTGTCTTAAAATTGACCTAGAATGTAAAGAAAATCTATGAAAGGTCCATCCCTGACTTGTCCTGAGTTGAACTTTTGAAATTCATGATTAATTTGGCGTCTGAGTAAAATCGTGACTATTCATCCCTTCCGAGTTTTCTTCGCTGTGACCCTTCACAGTCGGGGGGATGTCATATCGATCACCCTATATTTCACCGAGGAGCCTTCCTAGGTTCATATTTGATCACCGAGACCTCACCCCGAAAGAAAGTCTCTCATCGGCATGCATTTCCTTATACACCTTTGGCAAGACAAGCCCTAGTCGGCAAGAGGTCATAGCAGGATCCATTAGTTATACCGATGTTCATTTGCTTCGCTGAGACATCCATCCTTCACTAAGAACTTTCAGTGAGCTCACATCTCTTGCTGAGACCTTTGCTTTTGGTGAGACTCCCAGAAGTCGCCAGGACCTCATGGAAAAACCTTCCTTTCTTGGCGAGCTCAGATCTTCTTTCAGGGAGACCACATGTTGTCGGCAGGACCTTTGGCCGAATTCAAAACCTATCGCTAGTCACTGAGACACCGCAACTTCGCTAAGACCTCATATCGAAAAAACTTTAGTTTGGCCGAAGTGTTTGCTTGGACCCCAAAAGTCGGTGAGGCACAAGAGATTCGCTAGGACCTTACCCCGACTACCCTTTGGTCATATCGACATATTTGCTATATCGCCGGTCGGCGGGACGTTACACTGAAACCACTAGGTCTTGGCGAAGCCTCTTCCGATGACATCCTTCGGCGTGACCTCCCGGAAGACACCAATACTTCTCGACGAGATGACTGACTCTTGCCGAAACCTTCATTCCCAGAATCTGCATGGTTTAGAGTTTTGGCTTATCCACGGATTTCCGTCGAGTCTAGATTTCTCTGAAATCTGGTGTCTCCCTAATTTTTTGAAGTCTGCAATCTGGCTCGTTCTTCGTGAAAATCC